>CAAE01014773.1:72002-93110 GCA_000180735.1 Tetraodon nigroviridis
GGCCTCCCTGGTTTTGTACCTATGTTTATCCAAAGGCCACGTTTCAGCCTAAACACACACTCACACACACCTCTGACATAGATTCTCTCCCCCTCCCTCACCTACAGGAAGAGTGGAATCACTTTCATTCCCTCCCCTCCCCTTCTTTCCAGCGAATTTGTAGTCCCCCGCTGGAGGGTGGCCTGCTCTCCTCGTCACCATGAGGGGATTCCAGGAAGTGTTGAAACCCGACTCCTTTGGGTGGATGCGTACTCATGATGTTACCATTCGGAAAAAAACTGTCCTCTACGCTGGCCTCTCCTGCGCCTTCCCTACACACGCACATCTACCCACACCTACACACACCAAAACACTGCTGCAGATGTTTGCTGCACACAAAAAGTACAGTCAGGGACGCTGCAGAGGACTGAGTGGAGACGACAACCATGATCAAGGCCCAGACAAAAGCTGCTGTTTTATAGCTTCACACACACACACAGACACACTCCTGGCATGGTGTGTGACTCCGTGTGTGTGTGTGTGTGTAAGCCTTGTCTATCACCTATGGTCACATGGTTCAAAGCTGGCCTATTTTAGGGAGGCAGTGAGAGGACAAGCGCAGTAAAGAGGAAGGAAGGTGGGCCTTATTCCATCTAGTGTGGTGACTTTCACCTCAGCACGCCGCGGCACGCCGCTGCTTTCGTCACACATTTGTGCAGCAGAAAATGTGTAAATTGAGGGAATGGAGAGCTGCAGCTACACAAGTATCATAACCCTCCGACATCAGCCGGGAGCAGAAAAGCTTCCTTTTAGAAACCAAAATGACCAGTGGAAACACACCAGAAAGTCTAAATAATTGTTTTCTGGCCTATAAGCCATGCTTGTCAATGTTTTTAAGATCAGGAATTCTTCCTGGTGACTGAATACAGACAGACACACATGCCCGAGGCTTAGAGACAACAAAGAGTGGCTCAGTGGGTTTTTACAACCAAAACGAAGGACTTCGCAGCTGTGAAAGACCTGCATTCATGGTGTTCACCTGAGCTCACATCTTCACCCCGGTAACTTTAACCCTTTCCTCAGAAGGCTCTAAAATCTCCTCTAACCGAAGCTTCAAGCTCGTCTGGGTTCCGTTGTGTTGTGAAATGTTCCCCAGTCCAGCCTTTACAGCCCCAAACTTCCGCTCTCTTTCAAAATGTCTCATCAGTGACATCACAACACACATCACACGTGTGCCGGGCCTACGCAGGCTCACAGACACACACCTCTGTGCCGTTTGTCACGTCTCATTGAGACGACTGTGAGGAATCCAGCAGTGACAGGGGGGATCCCAGAGCAGGTTTGACTCGGTCCTCCAGATGTCTGTGGTGCCCTCACCTCCACAAAGGTCAGGAGGATGTCGATAAACTCTTTCACCTCTACAAACACTCCTTCCCCTCCAGTCCCCTTCTTCCCTTTCCTGACTCCAGTCCATCATGTTCACCCCGGCATCAAAGAACAGAGAGCACTCACCTTTTTGACCTGGTCATCTTTGAGCTCGGTGAAGTAATAAGCTAGTAGCTGGGCGGCGATCATCCTGATCCCTCTTTCTGTGTCTCACACACTCCCTGTCTCACACACGTTCACCTCCAGGCAGCTGGAGGAAAAAAGCGATCTAAAGAGGTCTGGAAAGGAAAAGCTGAAAACTCTACTCGGTCCACCGGATCTGCTGCATGCCACAGGAGCAAGGAGGAGATCTGAATCCAATCTGGTTGGGGTTTAAAATAGAGCCGCTTGCCGAGTGTCCAAGACTGTCCCGGCTCTGTGTCTGAGCATGTGAGTAGATCCAGGAAGCTGAGTGAGGCAGCAACTTCAGCTTCAAGAGGCAGAGAGAGAGAGAGAGAGAGAGAGAGAGAGGGAGGGAGGAAGAGGGAGGAAAGCTGGGAGGGTCCCAGCAGACGTCCCGCCCACTCTGACAGAGCTGAGAAACAGAGTGGTCAGAGAGGGAGCCGGAGGCACATCCTCCCCGCTGGGATTGGCTGGTCGGGAGGCAGAAGCCGTGATGGAGGAGGCAGAAGGAGGAAGAGACGGCCACACAACGAGGAAGAGGTACGAGACGGGGAGGGGCAGAGAGGTGAAAAGGGAAGTCCTTTTCCAAAGAAGTGGCAGAATGTCAAACCTCCGAGCCCACACAGTCCGACGAGGAAAAAGGACTGTTGGTATGTTCCATTGTAAAACTGTACTTTTTGGTGCCTGTTTGGTCCGTAAAAACTTCCCAGCCTGAGAGAGAAACTTGTGTGTATGTTGTTGTAAATTTGGGAGATGGATTTTGTGTCTGTACTCACCCAAAATTAGGCAATTTACAATTCTGAGTCGGTCACGATGACAGAGGCAAAGAGAAGGAAGGAGAAATTTGGACGGTCACAGCAGAAGCTGTGTTGGTCGTCTCCTCACAGCCCAAAGCTCCAACACACAACGAGGCAAAGAGGGACCGCCGGGCGAACGCCAACTTACTGCCATTCCTTCATCACGCAATTACCTCCGGTGGTTGTCCGAGGAGAAGTGGCATCCTGCAGGTGTCGTCATGGTTACAGTTTCTAAGGTTTAAGTTCATTTGTTAAAAAAAAAGAAGAAAATTTATATATTTAAAACTGTGCCAAAGAAGAAAACATTTGAAAGACCACAGCTATCCCTAACCCTAACCCTATCCTTTACAGACCTGAAGAACCAGAATGTGAACCCTGCCCATCTGTGTGTGTGTGTGTGTGTGTGTGTGTGTGTGTGTGTGTGTGTGTGTGAGTGAAAGCTCCTATTGTTGCTGTAAACCCACATAAAAACACTTGAGTGGGACACAAAAAAAGGGTTTTCATAACCAAAAAAATAAGTTATCTATAGATGAAGTCCAGCTTTGTGTGTTTGTGTGTGTGTGTGAGAGACTATATCTTCAGAGTTGTTTTGCTGAAAGGCTACTCGGTCACTCCTAGGACAGTGTGGGATTACTGTGTTTTGTGTGTGTGTGAAAGGGAGAGAGGTGGCCCTCAGACAGTACCATTCTAACATGTTAATCCCTGACAGATTAGCAACTGTTGTACTCCAATTAGCAAAGAGCCTTTCTGTAAACGTACCTCCTCCCTCCCTCCTTCCTCTCTGCCCTGTTGCATCGTTTTTCCCCCCTGAGGAGCTCTGCTGCCATCCATCTGCAATCATCTTCAACATATCATAATCTGTCATGAATGGATTAGCATTAATCCACTGATGGTTGCGCGACTGTCCCTGCAAGAGATCTTGCCAAGTCAGCAGTTTTGGTGTGTAAACACCAGTCTAAGGGTCTAAGGAGGGTGTTTACACAGTGAAATGTTAAACTTGTTCAACTTGGAGGCCTGCGTTTGCTCGCAGGTCAAACCGCTGTTGCCTGCTGACAAAGTCACCGTGGAAACGGGCAGGGATCCAGCAAGACAGATAAGGCAGGCGGACAGCCAACCAAGACGGCACTGATGGGTTGACAGGCAGGCGAGCAGGCAGACAGACAGGCAGGAAAACAGATAGACAGGCAGGAAGATAGGCAGCCAGAGCAGAAGGACAGACAGACGATCACAAGGACATTCAGAGCAGAACAACACTGCAACACAATGACACTTTCATTCTTGAGAAAATGTAGTCAGCAGCATTCCTATCCTCCCCCTGCCCTTCATCGATACTGAGCCACACACCCCCCCCCCCACACACACACACACACACACACACACACGCACGCACGCACGCACGCACGCACGCACGCACACACACACACACACACACACACACACACACACACACACACACACACACACACACACACACACACACACACACACGCACGCACGCACACACAGACACACTAGAATTTGAAAATAACTGGGAATCATCATCTGCTGCAGGTAAATTTAGTTCAAATTTATTCATACAGCTTCTGCTAGGGTCACCAGTGGGGTCACGTCACCCCCCCCCCCCACTCCCCACCCCCTCCAAACAAACAGCAGTGGTAATTAAAGCAGGAAAGGGGTTAAGCTTACTCCTTAGACAGGGTTTAGTCTTCATCTATGGTTCCACAGCAGGGGGCCTGAAGGCTCGGCCACCCTTCACACTTTTGAGGATTCTGGGAAGCACAAGTGAAGCAGAACTCCGTCTGGGGGGTCTTTGGGGGGGGGCACCATGCTGTCAGCTGCTCCCATTGGGATGGAGCTCAGCCTCTGAGCACCTACTGCTGCTGCAGCTGGTTGGTTCATCTAGAGGTGCCTCAAAGAATGATCCTGGAGAAACCCAAGGGCACTAAACGTCTCTTCAAATATACCTGATGAATATGACAACTTTAGGTTTTAGAGGAAGCCTGGAAGCACCACACACAGGTCAGAAAACACACTTCAGCCTGTCAGGTTTTTAGATCGAGGCAATAATATCCCAACAACAGCACAAGACAACTTTTGGGGAAGGACCAAGATATAACTTCTGGTAATTTATCTGAACGTCAAGATCATCAACAAAAAAAAGGAAGAAAAGAAGAAGAAGAAGTGAACCCTCAGGTCACAGTTCGCAGACCTGAAACAATTCAATCACGTGGATGAAAACCAGCAGATATTAGTGCTCTAGGGTCACGTTGTGAGCCAAAGTGGATGTAGAAACCAAAGTGGTGCTCAGGAGTGTTTCTGTCGGGCCACTGCTGTGATGAGGGCCGCACCCTTCCCACTGCCTTCCTCCGATGGCAGGAAGGTGACGGAACACTGGGGAGCCAAACTCCTCACCGTCTCCTCCAGAACTCGGGAGAAACTAGAATAAAAAAGATCACAATGTTCAGAATTAAGAATGAAACTAAAATGTCATCGGTAAAACAAAACAAAACAAAAAAAAATCATATATATTGCATCTGTGTCAGAGAAAGGCTGCCTTTTAAACTACTCACTGCGGATGCAGCTTGTAGAGGGCTCCGTCCACCCCCACGGTGATGGTCAGACGCTCCAGTCTTCGGTTCTCTCTGATCTTATCGACCACGGCCGCCATCCCTGCGCCGCACAGTTGAGCTGCACGCCGTGAAACCGCTCCACAAACCTGTTGAACGATAGAAAAGAAAAGCCTTATCACGATGGCAACACAGAACGTAGTATTAGAGCTTAGACTTGGATTTCCTCAGAGCAGTATTTCATCATTCGGCACCTTTAAACCTTTTGTGACCTGGAAACTGTTGCACAGTGAGACAAAATCCTGATTAACATCAGCAATAAAGATGGAGATTTGCTTGAATTGAGCTTTATTCTAATTACTAGACACAACTTGTAATTCTAATTAAAATCTTTTCTTCTGGTCTTCGTCCTCTGGTCTGTTTTTACCTCTTTGACAATGATGCTGTCGTCGCAGGTTCCCTCTAGTCCCAGCTGCTGCAGGATGGACCTGACCTGCAGTAGAGCCACGCGGTCGCTAGAGGGAGACAACAGGAGCCGTTACAGGACCCGACCTGATCTGATTACTTCCGGTAAACGCCTGCTCTCTAACCTCTCTATCTGGGACAGGTACTTTGTTTCAAATATCCCAGGGGTTTTTAACGCTTCCGTAACGCGCCCTCTGAACAGCAGGCCTCCACTGGTTAAGTCCAACAGCACATGACGGACAATTTCTCCCAAATACATGCCGCTGGTCAGCTTTTCAAACCTGTAAACCCAAAAATGATGCTTTTGAGGATCAAGTAAAACCACCCACGTGTGTGAAGGTCATGGATGCAATGCGAGTGTCTGACCTTTGCCTGCCAGGGTTGACTGACATTTGGTTCACCTCCCCATCGTATGGAGTGACGATGTCCTCCAGGGAGCCATCGTCGCCCAGGCCCCCCCACTCTGTGTTTACACACATCCTTGTGATCTCATCATCGCTGCTGCCAGCTTCATTTTTATCACCCTTTCATGAGCAAAAAGAAAAGAAGCATGTGAACATGCCAATATATAAAAAGATACATCTGACTGGAAGACACCCTTAAAAGACCTTGACCTTATCTTCCTCTTCCCTCTTCTGGTTTTTACTGATGTTTTTTGTCTTTTCAATGTTCTTCACTTCTTCCATGTAACAAACATTTGTGCCAGTTCCTGTGAAGGATAACAGTCAGTGTATTACATTAAACATGTCTGATAGCGTCACACAAACAGTGATGTTTGCTCTGTGACCTCAAGTAAAGCAAAGACATCGGACATGAGCACGAAAGAGAAGAACAAGCTTCAACATCGATAATGTGAAGGATTTACAGGCTGCCAACCTGCAATCAGTCCAATTTCACACTGTGGGTCCTCATAGGCACAGCTCATCATGGTCCCAACTGTGTCGTTCACCACTGCCACAATGTCCAAGTCAAACTCCTACACACACACACACTTGTATCAACAGGGATTTTTAGTTCTGTTTTTAAAATAACCCAGAGAAAGATTATCCCTGCGTTCTTTCTCACATTTCTTCTTTTGATGGCTTCTCTCAACATTTCCACAACATCGTGTCCTTCACAGTCTGTGGCTTTGAAGCCTTTGGTCCAGCTCACCAGAGTTCCCTGTTGAAAGGCCATGTTTTTGACCATGTGTTTGTTGCAGATTTACTCAATAGTTTTGCTTTGAGAGGATGGTTTCACTACCACAGTGGACCTGAGGCTCCAGAGCCCAGACTTACCGTGTCAAGAGCAGTCTGTTCACAGGGGAAAGAGAAGGTGAAGCCGGCAGGAAGCTGAGCGTTCTTCATCCCCATGTAGTCCAGGAAGTCGCTAACGCACTGAGCTATATGATCAAACAACTAAAGACGCAAAAAACCCCAAAAAAAATATGTTGCATCCTTCTTCTCTGTGGTTAATCAATGGAAACTCATCAATACATTCCAGACTCTGAGCAGATCTCACCTCTTCTCCAGTTCCCTGCATTATCTCCACCGGTATGGTGTAAATCTTATGGTTCAGCCGTGTGTTCTGTTGCAGGCCGGTTTTAAAGTTCACCAGCAGGGCTCTAAAGTTTGTCCCTCCCAGATCCAGGGCCAGGTATTTTCCATGTTCTGGGAAAGACACAGAAAATTACGTTGCCTTGATTTATGTTGGACCAAGATTGGAAAATTCCATTTCGCCTGTTCCAAGGTTTCATGGGCGACCTCTGACCTGTGCCGTCAGGTGTGCGGTACACGTAGGAGGGCAGCATCTTCACGGCGGAGGAGCCTTCATTCTTCAGGCCTGCCTCCAGCCCCGCCCTCATCCTGGACTTGACCAGCATCAGCTGCTCCTGGGTCAGTTTGAAAGGGGCAAGTGTCTCATCCACCTGGAGGATACCAAACACATCAGGTGGGACCCGTCCATTAAAATCAAATGGAATGAAACAGCCCCCATCCCACCTGCTGCCTCCGTGAGGCCAGTCGCTGAGCAACCGCCGTCACCAGAGCGGCTCCTTTGCTGCTGCCGCTGTCCGAGAGGACGAATCTGACGTGGCATTCAGGAAGCAGACGCCGCACAACCTTATGGAGACGTTTCGGATACCTGGAGTAGAGCGTTAGTTAGGGCTGCGACAGACGATAACAACTGCAGTACTATTTTCTGGGATTCTCAATCTGGTTTCCATAGCAACCTACTGAGGGTGTGTCTTATACACGGTTCCATCCACACCCACGGTGATCCTCATGGTCCTCAAACAACGGTTTTGCCTGATTCGACTTAAGATGGCGGCCAGACACGCTGCCACCAGGTTGGAGGACCTGAAGGACACGATGGTGCTGACGTGTTGAACAGCAACACAGTCTTCAGGAGACGGTGTCAAACTGAGCCCTGTGAGGATGGCTTCTGTGTTCTTCAGACCATTTTTGTACCTGGAGTTGGAGGAAAAGGAATCAAGATCTGCCTGTTAGACAGAGAGGGTGGGGTGGGGGGTGGGGGGGAACCGGGCGGACTCACTCCTCCATGGCTGCGACGTTGGCAGTGGTGATGGCGCCTTTCGTCCTCAGGGCTTCTGACACATGTCCTTCAAACAGCAGTCCCAGTTTGGCCATCTTCAACAGCACCAGCCTCACCAACTCCCCCAGATACATCCCGCTGACCATCTTCTCCAAGCTTCGGGAACGGGGACAAGTCACAGATCAGGTTTGGACACGTGTTCTGTGACCTGTGTCGGGTGTCGGGAAAGAAGTTCTTCTCACGTTTGCTTCCCAGGGTTATTGGAGGCCGCGTCGATGTCCCGGTCAAACTCGGTGAGGTAATCGTTCAGGCTGCCGTCATCTCCGAAGCCCCCCCACTCGGTGTTCACGCACATCCTGCCCTCGTCTCCCTCCACCAGATCCACGTGGCGAAGTTCCTCCATGTAGCATGCGTTGGTGCCCGTGCCTAGAACACACAAACCAGGTGGGATTCATGGTTGCCACCAAAGCTTTTTCTTCTGAGGTTTTTTTTTTCTTTTTAGAAAAAAATAGGATAATAGGAAAAATTGTTTGTCAGGTTCTTTAGTTCCTATCAGCTCAAGGATACAGAAAGAAAATAGTCCCTGAAAGAAACTGCTCTTTATTAGTGATAAACAGATAAAAAAATCTAGTCTAGAACAGAAGTGAAAACATCTCTGGGTCTCATCCACAGATCTCACCGAGGATGAGTCCGACCTCGCAGTACTGGTCATCGAAGCCGCAGGTCATCATGGTTGCCACCGTGTCGTTGACCATGGCCAGCACCTCCACATCCATACCCTGTATGAGGGACCATCTTACCAGTAACCAAACCAGTAAACAGTATTTATTTCTACTAAACAGCCTTTAGTTCATCACTGTTTGTTCAGAAGAAACTTCTGGTTTAAAGTGATGCTGAATTTTGTACCCCAGATCTGTCGATAGCCTTTCTGAGGGTCTGAACCACGTCTTTATCCCGAAGGCCTCGGACCTGGTAGTTCTTACTCCAGTTGATCAAAGAACCCTGTGGAGGATGAGAGGATTACAAAGGAAATGTACATTTGGAAGGAAAATGTGAAGGATGGATGCAGAGTTGTAACCTTATTCAAGGCTGTGTGTTCACAGGGGAAAGAAAAGGTGAAGGCCAGAGGGTGCTTCTTCTCCGGACTGATGTTTCTCTCCGTCATGAAGTCCTTCAGAGACTCTGCCACGTGGTCAAACAGCTGCAGGGAGAAAACAGAAGATTAGACAAGAAGAAGGTGAGACGTGAGCACCTCCCCCATCCTGAGCTGTGGCCTCGCTATCTCCTCCTCACCTCCGTTTCTCTCCCGGTGAGCAGCTCCTCAGGTATCGGGTAGGTCTTCTCCTCCATCTCCACTCCTCCCCTCCTGATCCCCATGCCCTCCCTCACTTTCACCTGAAGAACCTTAAACTTTGACCCACCGAGGTCCAGGGCCAGGAACTGTCCCTTTTCTGCAGGAGAAAATCAGACGCAGATACATTTTGTAAACGTTGATATGCCAGGTTTGATCACCATCACTAACCTGATCCATCGGGGGTGGAGCGGACGTGCGTGGGCAGCATCTTCACCGAAGCGGCTGCGTTGCTGTCTGATGAAAGTCCCTTCCTCATTTCAGCCTGGAAACGGGCTGAGATGTCAATCAGCTGGTCGTCGTGGAGACGCATGGCATGAAGGAACCTGTCCACCTTTGTTGAAGGGAGGGAAGACATTTACAACAGAAGGTAATTTTGGACGAGATGTTCAAATCTCCAGACAAGGCTGGGAAATAAAAACAGGCTGGAGTCAGTAGAAGGTTGAAGAACCCATCTGATGTCTAATTTCACCCTGAACACGCTCAATTACCACTGATGGGGCAGAGTCCCTCTGGCCGTGCACCAGGCCGGGTTTTAAGGTCCTCCTTGGGGGAAGCGTCAATATTTTGACGCAGACAGTGTGAATGTTTCTGCCAGAGCAGCCAAGAGGTTAATCATCAGCTCAGGAAAAAGATGCAAAGGAAAGACACCATGCTTGAGCACCTTGTCCTCTAATCATAAATGACTTTACAGATCTGGCTTATCTGTAAGGTGGAACAAAGGTAATGGAGCGTCTGCACAAACCTTGGGTGACCTGCAGGTTAACTCATCTTTAAAATGATAAAAATGCCACTAAAACATGTATTTAAACATCACGGAAGCACAGTAGCACCGCATTTAAATACGTGATTGCAAAGAAATTGGCTAGATGTTGTGTGAATTACTAATTAGGCTTCTAGACTAACCACTTTCACTTTTAGTTGTGCACTGAGTTGAATCCAGCCGTCACCAAACCGTTTTACCGACTACAGCCCATTTAAATCCATCCCTTGGATGTAATGAAGTGTGTTTTACCTTCTTGGTGGGGTCCTCCTTGAGTTTGGAGAAGTAGAATGAAACGAGGTGAACGGCCAACATGTTGTCTCCAATGGATCAAATGTCTTCGTCTTGCTCTGGGTCTCAGTCAGCGCATGTCTGCGGCAGCAGCAAACTCAGGCGTTGGAGGGGAAACGTTGGGAGTTGGTGCACGCTAGAAGCCATCCATGCTGCTGCCTCGGCCTCCTGCTGCCTCTGACGGTCCCAGTCACCTGATTTTTTTTCCCAACCTAATGATTAACCAGCCAAGCCTTTTCTCCCTGCTGGGAGGAGGGCTGAACATCCTCAAAGCGTCAACAAGTTGCCTTAATTATGCTGAAATCTTCATTCGGGAAAAAACATTAATTAAATAACTCAAAGTTTTCTTGATTCTCGTTTTAGATAGCCCGCCACGCTGAGGGAAGAGCCCTCCAAAGACAGTTAAAATTGCATTTTTATTAAAAAAAAAGGTGGTTAGATTAAACAAGAAAAATAGTTTCTGCGTAGTTCAATCGTACATTACCTGGAAACCACTTCCACTGCCTTCAATCTGTGCGCACACAGTGCACGTCAAGTGTTTTATTCCTAGAAAGGTCAAGTGTTGTGGTGTTTTGTCGTAATAATGCAGCAGGCGCCCACAAGAGGACCCACATGGACCATCTGACAGCAGTGGAAGTGTCTAACCTTACAAATAGCATCTGCAACCTTTCATTTCTTATTCCTTCGTTTCCCCTTCTTGTTATTCCTGGATTGGCCCGCATCAGGCGCGCTCTGGTGGCTGGAGCTCTGCTCCTTGGACCACTCCTGCTGCAGCTGCCTGAGCAGATCAGGCGTCAGCAGCCCGTCCTTCACCAGTCGATCGGACAGAGAGTTTCCCACCGAGTCTCCGCCACTTCTTTGTCCTCCGTGGCTTTTACCGCTGGCCAGCTGGCGGCCGCCTAACAACCTGTCGAAGGCTCGCCGGCCTCCCTGGGTCTGCAGCGTGTCGGCCATGGCCGGGTCGGTGGCTCGGATCAGGCGGGTGATATTCCGGACCCCCTGCTGGATGACCTCATCCAGTTCCTGCTGGATCTTTCGAACCATGGCCGTGTCGGGGAACATGTCCATGAAGCGGTAGCTGAAGACATGACGACATGAGTCAGGAGGAAGATTAACGAGAGGGCATGGGTGGAACCACCTGGAGGGAAAGCATGAAAGTGTAACCATTACCTTAACCAGAGGTAAAGATCTAACACATCGTGCACGGCTTCCAAATGAACCAGGTCTTTAATGTTTTTGGGTGCGGCCAGGGGCCAGTTGACGTGGCGACAAACCCAGTCAAAGGTCAGGGGCTCGTCTCGACTGAACTGACGGGCAAACTGCAACGAACCAGACACAAAATCAGCACCAACAGCAAATGTAACAGTATCTAATTCCTCTGATGTTTCAGATTCACCTTCAGGAATGACGTGCAAACAAAAGGCTGCTTCTTATTAATGGGCGCGGTGCAGAACACGTAACGCGATCTCAGGTTGAGAGGGATGTGCTGGATCATGTCGGCCAGAAACTTGAAATCATCAATGTTGCAGACGAAATACAGGCCGTCCACCTGAGAAAGGCTGACAAATATGTCCTGTGGGAAGGAGGGAGTCAGACGGAGACGCAGACCTGGACCTCAGCAAGCTGGAATTATAACACTTGTAAAACCACCACAGTTTATTTTTGCCTTTTTAAATCCTTTGCACTTACTGAGTGCTTTTATTGCTTCGTATTTAGGTGCTCACACACGGTTGCTGTCATGCAGGAGAATAAATGGATGCTTAGTTACTCACAACCAGGTTGGACAGAGTAGCATCAGGTAGGTGGTATGCAAACATCTCAATCTGCTCCGCTGTGGGGTGGAGGCCTGCAGTCTGGGGGGGTCAAAGAAGCCTGAGTCACAAACAGGTTTATCCAGAACACAAGCAAAGAGGACGGGAGGCAGAAGTTGTCCTGCAGGTGTGTGTGTGTGTGTGTGTGAACGTTCACCTCTATGGGGTCAACGGAATGGCTGAGTATTTCCTTCAGGACGGGCAGATCATCTCTGTGCAGCGTGGTCACTTCTCCCTCCTTGAACTTAGAAGAGAACCTGCCCACGGTGACGGGAGGACAGCGTGAAGCCACATCAACACCTCTGAGCCCCCGTGAGCCGAAACCATGGCCGTGAGCCCCAGACTGACCTTCCAGCACGACCCGCTATCTGCAGGGCCTGTGATGTGCTGATGGTCTCCATCTGTTTCTCCCCCTTCTCGTTAATATTCGGTTTGACTAGACTGTTGAAAATAATGCGCTTAATACTCCTGTAGAGAGAGACGCAGAGAGTTGCCAAAAGACCAGAGATTTAGAGATTGGCGTATAGATGAACAATCTTTTTAAATCGTTTTTTACAAGCGTGTGAGGGCACCTACAGGTTGAGACCCATTCCAATAGCATCTGTGGCCACCAGGATCTTACAGGGGTCATCAGGGTCATTGAACTTCTTGGCTTGTGACAGCTTGGTACCTGTACGTCACAAAACACCAGAGCATTTCTGTTATCGGGGTTTACCTCTGAAGGAATTTCAGCTAGATAGCAGGACCGGTTTTCTTACCTGGTCAACATTAAACCCACCTGGAGGTAAACTGCCATAAATGACGGCACATTCCAGGCCTCTGATCTCAATCTGCCTGCTGATGGAGTAGATGTCGTTTTTACTGAAGCACACGATGCAATCTCCCGGTCTGAGGTTGTCTAAGGACTCCACAGCCTGGTCCAAGACCGTGAAAGGAGTTAGTCGCTGGTACGTGTGGACCTAGAGGGGAGATAAAAAAAAGGAGGAAAACAATCAGAAATGGAGGTTAAACAGAAGCAGTGAAGCACTTGTGAACCGGCCTCACCTCCACCTCCTCCCCTGTGGTGTACATCAGCTCTCTTACAAACTCTACAGCAGCACTTTCACCACACACATGGATCTCCTCAGCGCACAGACCTAAACAGGAACAAACGCTCACTAGTTCATGTTTTTGTGCATATTATTAAAAAAGAAAAGTTGTGTGTGTGTCACAAACCCAGCAGGGCTCTGGTCCAGGCCCAGCCTCTGGAGGGATCTCTAATCATTTGAATTTCATCAATGACAGCCACCTCATCTACAGTAAGAACAGGCCATCAACACTCAGAGAACATTTCAGGAGAAATACTTTCTTAAACACTTAAAAAATGCCCACCGAGTAAAAGAACACATTAGTTGAAACAGTCTGATTACATTTCTGGGTAAACAGTGCGCGCGTTTTCCCTACATACATGGTGTGGTGACGCTGCACATCTCGATGGTACAGGCCACATGACCAGCCGACCGGCCCTCGGGGTCCATGAAGATCCTCTCCTCTCCGGTGACCAAGTCGCACGCCACTCCCTGCAAACAACCAGAGAGCAGAGGCATTTTCACCCTCAGAGGTTGTCCTTTTGTGTTAAAACACATCACCCAGTTTACAACCGCATCTCTAAAATCAGCTGGGGGGAAGGAATGATTGAAGTCTCATAACCCCGTAAAACCACGGATGAGAGCAGAGCTGCGAACACATACAGCAGTGTTGCTTTTCTCAAAGATCTCATGGGCCAGTAACTTCAGGGGGCCACAGTAGACTCCAGACTTAGCAGCCAGGTAGCGCTGGATGGCGTGGTATGTTTTACCACTGTTGGTAGGACCTGCGTGGAAAATCACCTTCCTCTGAACGGCACGGGCCTCTGGGTACCTGATGAACGAACAGAGAAGAGGCTATAACAGCGCACGAATCTGGTTGTAGACCTGCGCCTCACTTTTTGGCAACAGGTAGTTTAACTTTTATCAATGGCGCGAGCTTCGGTTTCCCTGTGAAACAAACATACCAGTGAGCTGGTAGTCTGAGGTCCGAGATCTTCCTCAGGTCGTCCATACAGTCCAGCATGGGAAAGATCTGCTTGGCATGACGCATAAAGTAGGGGTAGATGTCGTCGACGTGACCGGCTCCACAGCAGATGTCACTGATGATGATGTGCAGGTCAGCGGGCAGAGACGTCACTTCCAGCACATATTTCCTGAAGCTAATGAAGGCCTGATGGAACAAGCGAGCTATGTTGACGTAGAATCAAAAAAATATTTATTTAGTTTCAGGCTTTTTTTTCCCTTCTGACAAACGTTTCCAAGATTAACCTTTATAAAATGACACGTAAATTGCTCACCGTCCAAGCCATGGTCTGATGCCAGCTTCTGCATCTCCTTTCTCTTATAAAAGCGGTTCAACGCTTTCAGCACTTCATCTACGTCACACGCACAAGAAGGAAACGAAAAATAATGTTATGCCCAAACAGTAAAACGTCAGACCTCATACCTTTCATAGACACTGCATTGAAATGAATGTAACGTGTTTATTTACTCACTTTTATCAAGCGGTTGGCTCAGCTCGGATCCCACACTGCCGTCCACAGGGGGGTCGGTTTTCAGCGACACGGGCACAAAGAGGGAGGTGTCCGGGGGTTTTGGAGGAGAACTGTTAGACGAGGCATTTCTGCTCCAGCTCAAAGAAGCAGTAAAGTGCTGCTTGTGCACGGAGACAGATCCAGGAGACGCATGACAACTGCCTGCGCTTGTGCGTGCTGCCCGAGCGCTAATATGGCGCTGAAGCCGCGAAAACAAACGAATACACCGATTTGCTGACATCACTGTCTGTACTTGCACTGCCGGCAAAAAGCTCCTACGGTTGTTTCTGCTCCATGGTTTTTTTCGACTGTTGGGTAATAAAAAGAACAGGGACTCAACAGAGGACGGTCAACTCCTCTTCCTGATACACAACGTGGGATAGGACCGGTTAGTGTGTAGCTGTCCGCATATATGCCTGCGTTCGTTTTAAAAATTAAGTTATATGTATTGTAAATTTAAAACGTTTATTATCCGATAAAAAAATTTTTTATGCATAATAGTTTCTTCAGAGCGTTATTTATCATTTTAATGTTAATCGCATGACTCAAAAGTTCAAACACACAAAAATATAAACAGGCATCAAAATGCTTTCTATATGGCCAAAGTTAAAGATCGTAAGTAAACGCTAATAAGATCATTTCGTCGCTATAGTCTCGCTTTTAAAACGCACCGTTTTGTCTTACTTACAGTGTACGTTAAAATGTTTGATTAATTTCATGTAAATATTCGGTCACTGAATTAAATAATAAAGACACAATTTTAAAGGATATTACATATAAATTTCCTTTATTTATTCTTTATATTTCGGTCTATCACACACACACACACACACACACACACACACACACACACGCACACACAAGTCAATGGCATTGTAAGACAATGTGTAAATGCTGACATGCATGGTAGGATTCTGGTATTTAGATGTTGCTTTGTAACCTTTAAAAGGTATTTAAAGTACACTCAACAAACCCTGCCTGTTTATTGGTTCAAAAGGCCGATAGAAACTAATACACAAAAAATGTTTCGGAACACAACACAAGTCTGCAAAGTCAAGCTATTGTGAAGATAGAAACATAAAAAATAGCAGTGTTTTCAAATTCATAAATCAAACGATCATATCAGCATGACTTGCATATGGGGATGCATAATGACAAAACATTGTACTTTGTGAGTCCAAGTAAAACAAAGCAACTTACAGTATAAATGACAGAATTCATCAGACAACAGATTTCTGAGGTGAAGTTGCCACTGAGTGGTGAGTTTCAGCTTCCATTCTCCTTTTCAACAAAGACTAGTATCACAGAGGAAAGTGCAACACTGACCACAGATCAGAGATTAAGAGCAAAAACACACAAGAGAGGTAACGTCACCAAAGTGTGTGTGATTTTTAAAGCATGACCTGAACTGCTGGTCTGAGCATCACAGTGGAACATTGGTGGATTTACAGTGTATCGATGCTGCCTCTCCTCTACTACTTATTCTGTAACAGTATTCTGATGACACAGACCTCAGAGGCCCATCCGATAAACCTGCTTAAAAAAACCTTGTTCAACCGTCTTGTGGTTATGGAAAACAGCATTCTTTTGAAATTGCTGAACCAGCCATTAAAATATAAAAAAACACACACATTGTGCTCCCTCAAATAAATAGAACTGTTCAGGATGTTTTAGAGCTGCAACCGTTCACGGAACTGACAAAACTGCTGCTGTTCAGATGATTTTTTTTCCTTATTAGTATATGTAGAATAATGTAACATTTCCAAAGTAAAATTCAAACAAATCTTAAAGTTTCATCAAAGAAAGTGAGATGCAATGTGTGTGTGATTTTCAGTCAAAGCATTTGCAAATGTGCTGAAACACAAAGATAACCTGGTAAAGGTGTTTCAGCTGATCTGACATGATAATATACACCGTCAATGTTTGACTGAAATCGTCGTTTACTGAATTTAAACATAAACCATTGTCACTGCACAAATGAGCCACACTAGATTAAATACAGGATTAAATCTAAATTTCTTAATTAAACAGACATGATACCTCAGAGTATACCTGGAGGCCTGCACCGTTGCGTAACTTGACGAGACTGTGGTGGCATCACTGGAGTTTGAACCCGCCTAAGCAGCATGGACGCCGAGTCAGAGCTGAGCCCCCCGCGCCTGCAGTCAGGCCGACCACCACAGCTAGAAGAAGCGAAGCACTGACCAGAAGCATCATTCTGACGGAGCAGTGAGAAAAAGGATCCCAGGCAGGAATACACGGGTGGTGATCTGCAGCCAGACGCCTCCTCCTTACATTCAGATTGTAACAGATTGTATGGCTTCATGTTTCTGATGCCAGGTTCAATCAGGCCACCTCAGGGGTCCTTTTTACTTGTTGCTTTGAGTTTAAAATTTCCTATCTGGCCTATGGATTATATTTGCATCTGTATGCGAGTGTGTTTGAGCTGTGATGGGAGGGTGTGATGATGGAGTGATGGCCGACGGTTGGGTGTTCTCTTGTTTTCAGACGTCCCCAGCCTTCTCACCTCTGGCTGGCCAGCGGTGAGGAGCTGGAGCGTGTCTGGCTGGCTCCAGTTCATACCGGTGGACTCACATCTCTGGCTGCTCTGCGTTCACTGGCTGGGTTGGGGGCTCGGGCGACTCGTAACGTTGGTGGAAGTTTCTTTTCCTCAGCTTCTCCGGAGCTTTCCTCCACAGGACAATCTCCTGAAGATGGGCCAACAGAAAATGACACGACAGATGGGGCACGGGATTCCGAGAGACGCCACCTTTGCAGACACGGACGTATTTACCTGCTGTTTAAAGTATCGTCTGTCCTCCTCATCCACCAGCACCAGGTTGAGGAAGTAGCGCACGGAGAACTTCTTGTTGACGTCCCTCATGGTGGGTGTCAAATCATACCCTGCAAAAGACAGCCGATGCCACCGTCACCCACAACATTGAAACCACCTGACTAACCCAAGGTTAGATCTCTGGACTTGGATTTCTCAAAGAGTTTCGCCTTCTTCTCAGATGGCCTCTTCAGATGGCCCGACCAATACTGAATTGGGAAGAGGAATTACCTGCCAGGAAGAGCCTGATGGGGATGGATTCTCCTTTAACTGGAGCGCCGTCCATGATCTCGTACTTTGCAACGGTCTCCGTTTCGGTGGTTGTGCTGGGACCTGAACACAACACACCTGCTCAGCAACACGCCTCCCAGTGAAGACACACACTCAGTCTGCTTGTGGCATTCTGGCTACTTTGGATTCCCACCTATTCCTGTTATCTCTTTCTTGATGAGCTGTAGTTCCATGTGTTGGATCTTGATCCTGACCAGCAGAAAGTAGATCTTCCCAACAATCACGTCTTTGAGGTGGTATCTAACAAACGTTAAGACTGGTAAAGAAACTAGTCCACTCAAGATTTGAGGGTTTAGGGACATTTTTGTTAACCCTTACTTGGATTTGTTGTATTCAAATTCAATGTGTAGACAGTCTTCTATTCCAACCTCCATCTTGATGGAGTTGTTGACATCTGGATAGGTGGCTAACTGGTGGACAATCAGCTCATATTCTTTCACTAAATCAGATAGACGACGAACTATCGTTACTCGGAGGAAATATCTGGAAGGCAAAAAGAGGGACAGTTCAATATTGTAAATAAAGGACAAGCCGCAAACTGAATTGTAACTGTTACCAATCACAATTTCTACCTTCTTTTTCAGACTCTTCCTGACAGGGAGAGTTTGTTATACAATATCTTTACTAGAAATTCCATTTTTAAAGTGAGTCACTGTTTGCAGACATATTTGTGAACCTGGAGATTTGATCCTGAGATTTACTAATTAAAACCTGTCATATAAACTTGTTAAACTGAAAAGACAATATTGGACCTACCTAATACTGAACAATATTAGGTAGCAGGAAGCATATATACCTTAGCCTGACATTAGCGCCAACATAGGATTCATACGGCTTCTCCACCTGCATGAACTCAAAGTCGTAGCTTCTGTTCTGGGTCAACTCTCCAGGCAGAGCCAACTCTTTCACCAAATCCACAAACTCGTGGGTGTTGCTCTTGTCGGAGAAAAGCTCTGAAATACAAGGAAGTTGTCATAAAGTAGTTTAGGTGACTCTTTTTCCACACAGAAGTCTCTGGCTCCCAGCCGCCCTCGTCAACAACAGGCTGCACATGACAACCACATGCTCCACTAAACCTTTCAGCCACAGCACCCAAGTCTTCAGCCTTTAGTTATTAGGTATTCCACCAACTAGGTTCATCCTGCATTTCATAATTTGAACATTCTGAGAACACAGAAAAAATAGGCTAAATCTATCAGTAATATCAGATAAACGCGCCATCATTTTCATTAACTGTAGACTGTAGGCTTTTAGAAACAAACTACTTTAGCAAAATTAATTTAGGCTCACCTATCTGTCCAACAAACTCAATGCGAATGCCCTGATGCTCCAGTCGCTTTCCTCCCTGCTTTACATTTAGATTGACCTTGGAAGGAAAAGATTATTAGAACGAGAACCCTGCTGTTAGCAGTATATTCAAAACTGCCATATCCGAAAAGAATATATAAATCAATATACCAATTAAAGAATACTAGAAAAACAATTCTCTAAAGAAAAAAAACTGAAGATAGGCAAGGACAAACCCAGATAAATGTAGAAATGAAATGTATTAAACTTACAAATCTGAGCAAATGTTGCACATGTATCAAAACAACCTTTATTTCCCATTGTGGTCAAGTAAATTATACATGATAGTCATATACCTAATTTCTGCTAAGTTTAAATGATACAGTGAGGACCGTTTGGACCTTGTAAAGCTTTACCTTGCCAGACACAGACTCTCCATCATAGAACAAATAGTGTTTCTCCACTTTCCCATCTTCTGTCTTCAACTCTGCTGTTTTTCTGTTCTCTGCATCATTCAGCAGGACATCTATCTCACACACCGGTCCAAACAAACCACCTAGGAAACTCTGAAAATGCAAAATTCAGATTACAGAGTACAGATTACATTTGGAGCACAATGTTAAGCACAGAATCGTGGTTGTCAGATATATTTGTAGCAAGACTACAGCTGCTGAATTAAATAGGAAGGATAATATAAGTCCATCTAAATTATATAACCACTGATATTCACCCAAACCTTTGTTACGATATGAAATGGTATACTTACACTAGTTAGAATGAATATTTAAACTGTACCTAGTTAACAATAACAAACTAAATTATTCTTATTAAACAGTGTTTGACAGTTAAAAAAAACCCTACAAAAACCTGCTAATTTCTATAACTTAGTCAATACTCTTAGTTCCCAAATGAATGAACTCAATCAACTGTTTGTTAACTATTCAAATCACCAAGAAGTGACGGCCTCGTTCTAATGTGCTAGCTCCTGCACCCGTTAGCTTTCCTGTCAGGTTCAAATGTGTAATACTGGCTGTCTAGCAATCCATAGAGTCCAAGTCAATGCATACTTTGTTGGCTTTCATTAGCAAATGCAAGCTTTATTTTGGTAGCGCAAAAACTGCAGCAACACTCACCATGTTGGCCGTCTAGAGTTGAAGCTAACAGCTAGCCCCGTTTCGTTTAGCCAGCCCTCGTCGCTTCCCTAAACCAGGAAGTATCGCGACACAACGTCATGTGACTCAGGTCATGTGTGTGTGTGGGAGTTGTGCGATGGGCGGGGCGAAGGAGTGGGACAAACTTGGTCAGAAATAGAGGATAAACCGACATCGCAGGTCTAAGTATTTATATTGGAAGCTGTCTGAAAGTATTTCGACGAATTTTTAGTTTCTTTTTTAATGTGTCAACGCCCTCTTTTCGCACATTTGAACATTATAAAATAACGTATAAATGTGTTGAGGAGGAAGTGAAAGGGTGGGTGAAGACAGGCGCCCTGAGATGCCAGATTACATGATGCTTCGCTGCCCTCTAGTGGGGGTTGGAAAAACAACAGTTGCAACCAGAAACCGTTATATTTTACATATACACACACACACACACACACACATAAATAAATAAATAAATAAATAAATAAATCTGACTGACTGTGAAGATACGTTAAACTCTTATTTGAACAAAAAAGTAATAAAAGGAGATAACATATTTGTTATATATCCTTTATTGACAGTTTTTACAAGTTGAAAATAACGTAGAAAATGTACTTTATATATTAAATACATTCCAGCTTACAGTGGTTAAAATCAAAAGACTTTGACAGACCACAGGGAGGTTTCCCAAATGTTTGCATCAATCCCCTGGAAGCTTGGCCGTATTTGAGATCAATAATTCTTTGAATTTCTGAACTGTAACGTTATATAAAGTGTATTTGTGTGCGTGTGTGTGTGTGTGTGTGTGTGTGTGTGTGTGTGGGGCTGTGGGTCTAAGTACTCAGGAGG
>CAAE01014773.1:93506-114896 GCA_000180735.1 Tetraodon nigroviridis
CATGTGCTGTGTTTGAGCTTCTATTGTTTCTAAAGCTTCCCCTTGTCGCGTTGTCTTTGTGCGTTGTTGTATCTCCCGTCTCTTCTTCAGAGTTTTAAGGAAATACCAGAGTTTGCGTGTAAAGAGCCGAGGGAAAAGACCTTCTAATTAGCTGCTAGGAGCAATTACTAAACACAGTCCTGACTCTGTCTCTCAGCACATGAGAGCATATATTATCAGGACTATGTCCCACATTAACAGGTAAAATGTCTGCAGCTCGTACGCAGAAACAAACAATGGGTGGGAGCAACAGGCCGCCAGTGCTACAGCCCATTTCCTCTCAACACTTCCTTCGGTTTCCTGCTCAAGTCTGACTGAAAAATGACGAGCTGCTGTTAACCAGGCCCCTGTGTTTATCAAAGAATAAAAAATCTAAAGTTACGGAGCTTAACGGAGCAGAACCTCCCGTTTTCTCGCTTTTGTCCCCAGAAGGGAGCTCACATTTAGCAGACGCTCGCTCTGTGATCTGTCGCCTACCTGGAAGAATCTCAAGTTCCATTGAAATGCAAGCATGTGATTGACGTTGGGCAACAGTCACAATCATTTTTGTGCTAAAAAAACAACACTCACAAAAAAACCGCACAGGCGAATGTATCATTAGTCAAGGGGAACTGGAAAAGAGGAAACTGATGGTGAAACCCGAGAAAGATGCGTAGTCGATTTGTGACTCATTAATTCAAAGAATTCTGACTTCATAACCTCTGGATCTAAATAAAGTAAAAAGAGGGATAAATAAATAAACATATCATTTATTCTATTCTATTCTATTCTATTCTATTCTATTCTATTCTAAAAACAGAATATTTTAAATTTCCATCTAATAATCTATTCAGTGTCGGGGCAAACGTGGCAGTTGATCTCTCAGGAGCTGTGAACGGTGGGCGTGAAGTGCGTCTGCTGCTTTTCTGACCAGGCAGAAGCAGCGGCGTGAGGTGTGGACGCGCGTTTGAGGCTGGGGTGTCACAGCCATGGTGGAGACGCGCTTAGAGTCGAAAGGAGCGCACGTATCATGCCAATTACAGGTGCAGAATGTGAAAAAGGAGCCATAAATGTCACCACACTGACTTCAGCAAAGAAAGACGTGATGTGTGAGTTATGATGTGATGTATTTCAGGGCTGAGAACTGAAAATAGTGAGAGCTTATCAGAAAATGTGAGTTTACTCTGTGGCAACGTCAGACAGAGATGACACTGATAACTGCCGCTTCCGGACCTCTGAGCTGCCTGCACATTTGTGCTGTCTTTGCTGCCTTCAGTTCCCTCACACTTAAAGTAAATGATGTCAAACACACACACACACACACACACACACACACACACTCTTACAAAAACTGGGCTGTTGAAGCTGGGAGTTTTGCCGGGAGGTCGGGGCTCCATGTCATCTCGGGGGTTTGCTGAGTCACACAGTTGGCCTGGTCCCCGTCGGGGCTGCACCTGACGAACATGTACCTGGCGTTCCTCGGCGCTCCTGCAGAGGCAGAACATAGGGGGGATGTTTCCGGTTTGTTTTTGTGTGTTTTGCAGCGCCCCGTGGGTCTGTTTACGTCTAGCGGGAGAACAGTTTGAATCTAAGACAGAACAGTTGTAATCCCTTTCCTCCTGAGGTACCCAGGCTGTCGTTTCACGGGGTCACACCATTCGGCAACAAGCGATGGCTGCCTTTTTTTTCAGTAATAGCAGGAAGTCCCAACCTTAGAGTGTTTCTCTTAACACCACACACTCATCGTGTTGAAGTGATAATTTTTTTTTTTTAAATCTACCAGTTATTTATATCAGTATCTACAGTTGGCTGATGGCTTTGAAAGAGGTTGGACATCAATGTCAAAGCTTCTGTTGATATTTTCGTATTTCATTTATTCAGTTTGGATTTATAGAGAAAATTCCAGTTAATAAACACAATGTAAAACTATCTATCTATCTGTCTGCTCCTGTTTGGTAATGAAAGTAACATATAGTCAAAAGTGTTTTTTCTACAACCACATTTATTCCAGATCTGTTAATAAACCCGTTACTGGTGATGGTGTGTCATAAATAAACAAGAGAAATCCCCCATCATGTTCCAAAAACCACCCCCAAACATCACTTGGAAAGTGAAACATCACCTGCCCAGAACAAAAACAGGAGCAAAAGGTTACAGCTGAAAAAAAAAAAACCCTATTCCTCTTTGGTTATTCGCATTTTGTTGAGAGGAAAAGTGAATACCAACCAGGTCCTCGTTTGTGTCCGTCAGTAAAATGTTTTGGGGGAATATTTGTCAGACAGGAGAGTCTGCTCGCGTCCACCGGACAACAGGAACCAAACAGGAGGTTCTTACCTTTCCCGTTATGTAAGGCGAGGCAGCAAACGACGACCAAAAGGATGAGCTTCATGCTGGAGTCGGAGTGAAGGAGCGAACTTTGACAGAAACGTCACGCGTCCGGAGCGCTGCGCTGCTGAAAACGGTGGCCAAGACGACCCAAGCGAGCTTTGAGAGAGAGGAGAGAGCTGAGCCCTCCCAGCGCGTCACGGCTTCCTCCTCTGAGTTTGACATCTCTCATGGAAACTTTTGCAGCTGCTGCGCAATGAGAGCGCGTTTGCGCAACGGCGCGCTCAAATTAAGGAAATTCCAGGAGATTGTACCCAAGATCTATCTGAGTTGACCGGCACAGATGGGCTGATGAGGCGTTTTGGTTCATTTAGACAGAAGAGGAAAAAGATGTGAGGTTCTTCCTGAAGGTTCTTTTTTCAGTGGTGTTGTTTACCGGCCTTTCTTCAGTGGTGGAACAGTTACTTCCACAAGCAGCAGAAAACAGGAGGAAACCAGTCGGGAGCCCTAAGGTGGCCTGGTGGTCAGCTTCTGGTGTCCACACACAGTCCACACACAACTTCAAAGGACTGTTAGAGAGCTCTAAGACTCCATTTAAGGGGTTGAGGAGAGAATCGGGTTTAGCTGAGGTTCGATGTGAGGTTGGGATGGTTGGTTGTGGGTGTGTTTTAAATGACCTGCTGGTAAATTCACCGTAGACTTCTCAGGTGTAAACATGTCGGAAACTGACGAGAAATGAGCGAACAAAGTGTGACTGGAGCTCCTGCACCATGAGTCACGTCCGCAGCGTGATGTCACCTGACTGTAATGCCAATAAAACTAAAAGTGCAGCATCTTTGCTCTGTAAGAGCAGGAACACAACATTTGTGGTGTGTTATTTGGTTTTTACCCTGTTCTTATTTGCTAGTACGCATATCACTGTTGCTGGGGAGCGTTCAGGGGTTCACTGCCTTGCTCGTGGGCCCAGTGGGATCAAGTAGAGTATTAAAGATTGACAACCAGAAGCCAGGCATGGAGAGGAGGCCTGCTGGAGCACCGCAGGGGGTCGGGAGGACTTTGGATCATGGGACAGAGGTGCTGAGCCGCGACCCAAAGCAGCCGCGCTTCTACCTGGAAGTCAGGTTTTTACCAGAGAGAACAGTTCAGACTAGCTTGAGATTGGGCGTAAAAGAACCTAACGAAAGACAAAATCACAAAACCTCGTCAAAAATTCCGCAGCAGCACTCCTTCCCAATATTCTCACTTCTTTTTTAACGGAAAAACAACGCCGAATATGGCCGAAAAGATGAACCGAAGGGAGAAAGAGGTAACAGCTGACACATGAGTGTGTCGCTGAAGGAAGTGGTCACATCAGACACACTGACGTTCTGCCAGGAAGCGTCACCCCCGTCTCAGAAGAGAGTAGATCTTTATTGTTCTGTATCGGGGAAATTACAGTGTCCCAGCAGCAGCATACAGAGCAGAAAACAAGAAGAAAATGAAAACGAATAAGAAATATACAAGATTTTGAGTTCCCATGCTCAAACACACACACACACACACACACACACACACACACATACACACACACACAACATGCAGTGTTCCGTTACACATGTCCACCGCACATCACAACCACATCTACTCTTATCAACATTCAGTTTGAAAGAAGCAGAGTTTCAAATACGTGACAAAGATCTGCCAGATAGGTCGTAGCAGAGCTGTCAGCCGCTCCAAAGCGCAAAACTGCTTTTCCTTTTAGGTGTTAGCTTCATTCTGAAGATCAAAAGGACTATTGAAAGCAGACCTATTAAAATGAATGTACGATTACTAGATTTAAAGGTTAGATTTCTGCATTCAACTAGACTTGAACCCAGATAACCATGGTAACTAAGACCTGGATGAGTAAGAATCCACCTAGTGGATTTATAACCTGGGTGTAATAACATCCACTCTTGATACAGCTGGATCCTGCTAAAACATCACCAGATAAGGAAATAAAGACACCTGGATCTGTTTCAGTGTATTGCCAGGCAGTTTATTTATTCAGTGATAGCCCAAAGTTCTTCTGACTGCACATTTCACTACACAGAAGAGCAAAATGGTACGTACAGGATGGAGGGTGTTACATTTGTGACAGCATCATGCAAAAAAAAGACCCACCACCAAAGCAATAAATAAATATTTGCTATCAAGGATGATGTTTGGTTTAATATCATTAATGATGGTTATGATCTCATTAGTGTTGCAAGGGGAATTCAAATATATCAGACACAAAGATAGTAAAATATGCCAGGCAGAGACTCGGTTTTCCCACCAGAGATATTCCACAGAGCAGGTTACCTCAACAAAAAGACTATGAGCCTTAAGATATCTCCCAAGCCTTCGTCACGTTCACGTATACCAACGAAGCCAGCCTGTCAGTTGTTTGCGGCCGTCGCCAATTTGAGCCGGTTGATTTTGAAAGGGAGCAGTTCGACCATCTCCTGGCTGAGCTCCAGCTCCGTCTCAGCCGCCGCCGCTGCCTCAGGATGGTCCTCGCAGTACCGGGTGACCCACCTGAAACAACAGCAGGAAGAAGATAACAGTCAGAGGATTTAAACACCACACGAGCGCTTCTACTTGAACTCCTCTGAAATCAGCCTCGGCGGCGTCTTCCTACATGTAATTGTCCAGAGACTCGTTGAGGTTCTCCAGCTGAGCAGAGGGCAGAGAGCAGATCAGCTTGCTGTAGAGTCGGGCCATCCTGAAGCGCGCCACCAGCGCCGGCCTGAGCACGTCCTCCTCCAGCTTCTCCGGAAACTTCCCATCCAGAGAGCGCAGAGAGTCCAGGAACATCTGGAAGTACCTGGAGGACAAACACCACAGCTGTCCAACTGCCTCTGTGAAGGAGACGCGGGGTCGACGCCCCGGAGTCGCATCCGGACGCTCACTTCACAGCTGAGGAGCAGAGATGGTTGATTTTCTTGATGGAGTGTTTGTCTAAAGACTGCGTGTCCGCTTGCGTGTTGGCGCGTATCATCTTCAAGTTCATCATTTCATCGTAGGTCTCGGCTAGCTCGAACATCATCTGTCTGCGGATCATAAGGTAGTACTGGGCGTTCAGTTCTGTTGGGATACAGAAACGGTGGCAGTCATCTCACTCCTTCAGCAGAAGCAGAGGAATGAGGGAGGGAGAAAACCAGATCAGCTCACCGTTGCAGACAGGCTCCAGCATGTCGATTCTCCTCTTGTGCATTTTACAGCGAGCTTCCAGGTCCTCCTCGAAGAAAGCCAGGGTCCGGAAGAGAGCGCTGTGGTCCTGCAAGATCTCCACGTGATCCGTCACATGACCCTCCATCTGGAAGTACTCTTTGGCCTGAAGTCGGGAGACAAGAGACAGGAGTGAGTGTCTCCCTCCTAATGCCAATAATAGAGCACTTAAAAATAAGAATAATAAAAAAATCTAAGCATTTTACCTTTTTGACATGACTCTGTCCTACCAGAAACACAGCTCTGGCTTCAGAGAAGTCTAACGGGAACAAACATGGAACCTAGAAGGCAGAAGGTGGACAGTTAGATCTGATATCGAGGACGCGACAGCAGCCTTACGCCTGTATTTACCGGAAACCTTGGCCTAAAAAAGACAAATTAAACACAGCTACAGTTGTGACATGGTCTCAGTCCGTGTGTAAATGAACCGTAAATACGCATCGCAGCCCACGGACCTTCTCTTCCAGGCTGGCAATGGAATCAAAAGTGTCCTCAGAGCCAAACAGCAGAGCGCTCTTCCTGCTCTTCTCTTCCTCCTCCTCCCCGAGTCTTCTCGCTCGTTTCAGCTCATCTTGATGATCAGTGTCCAACTCACCAGCGTTGTCCTGGACACACCACCAAGAAAAAAACCCTATTGGAATTTTTAGAGGGACAAACAGAGCAACAGTGTGCATTAGCGCGCTAATGCCAGCAGCTGTACCTCCAGCAGCTTCTTGGCATCCTCCAGCAGGTTAAGGCAGTATTTGATCCAGCATCTGGAAATATGGGCACTTTGCATTCTGTGTTTTTCCCTCTGTTCACTTGCTGCTTCGCCTGAACAAGGACAAGAGATGAAACAGCTGAATACTTTGATCAACCCGACAGGTGAATAGATACTCACTCTCCTGCGCTGCAGCTTCAGAAGGAACGTCTGCCGAGGCTAAAATGACAGAAGCCGCTGACAGGCAATGTCTACCTTCCATGAACTGGCCCTAGAAATCACACACAGCAGCACAAAATAGACATGAACTAGAAGAACAGAGCAGCTGACACCTTGTTTTTCACTTTCATCAGGACTCGGCTTTCAGTCGGATCGTTTCCACCTGATACTGTGTTTTTCTTTCTGCTGTCTGCGGTTTAACCTTTACGCTCCCACACTCGGGTCACAGTCGTCAGGCTGCTGCTTCTCCACACCCAAAAGTTCCCCTGGTTCTGTTCTAAACCTGCCTTAGAGACGTAATACTGGGAAAGCGTGGCGGCGTTCAGGGCCCACTCCAGCCGGTTGAACTGCTTCAGCGGCAACAGCCTCTGCAGGGTGCTGTGGCAGTAGGTGGCCGCACGCTCCGTTTCACCTGAGAAAGTGAAAAATACGAGAAAATCCACACGGTCACTTGATAGGATTCAACAGCTTCTCATTTGATCGTGAGATTAGACACAAAAATCCGACTCACCGACTATTTTGTAGACTTGAGCAAGGTAGTACTTAGTGTAGGTGTAGATGAATTCGAACCTGGGAAAAGCAAGTAAGAGAAAGAAAATGACTGAAGGTGTTAGAAATGTGTTTCAGAAGACAGAAAACTTATCAAAAGGGCAGAAGAGTCATGAATGGTAGCAAACTATGGCAGGAGAAATGAAAGAAATCAGCAGTCGTGCAGTCAAAGGGACGTTACTTTTCTGTTCTTTCCTGGTCCGTCAGCAGTTTCTCCTCAGCGGTAAAATACTCAGTCTTATCCATGGGAGGACTGCCATCCTGAGGAAAACCAGGAATCATGGAAGGGGACTATTAAAGACAATTCCTTCTCTGCACTCCATCAGTTTCAGAGGATGGAGACGAGGGCATTTTGTTAACAACTCTGACAAAGATTTGTTAAGATATAAAACCCAATAATCCAGAGATATGTGGCTTCTTATAAGGCTTTTTACAAAGTCTCTCCATCTCTGACATGACTCGGTCAGCAAAGTGGCAGCTTTAATGAAAAAGCAACAGGAATACCTCTTTCATATAACGCTGGTAAATGAATTCCGCCGTCTGGAGGAATCTCAGAGCTCTCTCCGCCTCGTCCCGCCGTGTCCACATGATGCCCAACTCGTTCTACAAAGAGACACCAAAACGTCCCTGATCGCCTCCAAAAACCTCCCTTCGGACTCATGGCTCTAAAGCAGTGTAATGATGGAAACGTGACACGGTGAGCGCGGGCAGGAGCCTCGTTTTCACGGTTACCCTGACGTGGATGGACAGAGACACGTTCTCGGACGACACCCTGCATCCCTCCAGCAGCATCACGCACTTCATCAGGTGCTCGTGTCCGGCTGACAGCTCCTCGGTCTCGGCGTGGTTAACGCCCAGGTAATACTCCACCGCTGCCAGCTTGGCGGTCAGCATCGCCGCCGGGGAGTCGCCGCAGAGGCCGCCGGTGAACAACTCATCCCTCTGGCCGTCTACGAACGCCTCGGTCGCCCGCTGCTCTGCGGCGTCCCCCTCGCTCTCGTCCTCGCCTTCGGCGGCCTCCAAACTCTTTAGCGTGCAGTGAATCTCTCGGAGGAGCTCCCTGGCTTTGTATTTGGAGCGGTAAGGCTCATTTACCGGGTCGTTCAATGATTCTTCGCAACTGAGGCTTTGGGCGTTTTGGAATTTGTCGCAGACGTCTCTCCACTCGCTGCTGCTCAGCGACGCCATGTTTGTTTCTTCTTCTTCCCGCGGTGGGTGAACGCGACTGGCGGTCTTAGTGGCGATACCGCCACCTTCTGGATATAAGCAGAGTTTCCATCATGAAATGATTCCTGATTGTTGTCCAAACTGCATCTTATGGGATTTTTTAAAATAATATTTTAACAACATTTAGTCTGATTTCCCTTTTTTTTTTTTTTTTTTTTTTAGCTCCTAGGCTGTCTGCCTAGTCCATGTATTTTAGCCCTGGCCAGTGAAACTCCTTTCTATAGTGTTATGTTCCAGTCCTTTAATTGAAGGTATTCAAAGGTTTGGGGTCAATGTAAAGTTCTCCCTTTATACAGAAGACCTTCTTTTATTTGGGCCTGAGTGCAGCCCTCTACCCTCTTTAGGCTTTTGGTCAGATCTCAGGCTATTAATTGAATCTGGATTAAGCTGAGGTTATTCTAATGGGCTATAAACTGTCATCTGCATTTGTCATTCAAAAGGATGAAAAAACATTTGACAAATGACCATTCAGAATATTCCAACCTCTCTAAGTTTCTTAGTCCTGCTGGTCTGATCACCAGACTGCATCAACTCAGTCATAATGTTTGTATTACCTTAATTTTCCTATTTATTTCAGTGTGTTCTCATTCATGGGGGTTCATTGTTGACGTTATAACGTATCATTAAAAACTCTGGCTCATGCACCTGCACAGTTCTCTGTTACATCTCCAGCTACAAGAAAGTGCTTGCAAAAAATAGCAGTAAAATTGATGTTTGAAAGGTTATCATAAAAAATACAACATACCATCTTGCAATATGTTGCTTTGAATCAAGGCCCATTTTACGTTTGATCATGGAACGTCACATGGCAATGTTTCTCAGCCTCCCTTTTACAAAGTGATCTATGCTGCATATTTTTCCAGAAAACAAGCAAAGACTGCATTTATTCTAAAAATACTCCTCACATGCTGCATCACAAAAGGTTATTTATTTAAGGAAACCCAGAGAAACCAAGCATCACACAAAGCAAAATCCCCAAGCTCTAATCACAGTCTGTATGTTTGGTCAACTCTGGCAGTCTCCTTTTTTTAGTGGCAGGTTCATCCCACACAGTAGACATACATCAGTGGAGTTATTGTTTCAGTAAATAGAAACTGACCCAATCTGGACGGTCATATCCGCAATTCACTGATTTTCTCATGAGCTCTGCAAACACCCAGCTGTCAGATGTGTTGAAACAACCCTGAATAAGTGTTCACGAGCAATGAGGTGACATTGTGAACATATTTCCATTAAGTGAACCCTTTTTTTATTTCTATGTATGGAAAAGCTCAATAAACAGAACCCAAATAAATAGAGATGATTTAGGCTTTCAGAGGCCAATTGATCCATTTAACCACCAGCAGGGCGGTTTCAAGCATCAGCATTCATCCACATTCAATTTTCATCTAAAAAATGGCCAAAAACTGAAAAAAAGTTACATTTGTTGACCTAAAATCATGGAAGCACCTATTTTTTCATCTTTTTTGTATTAACAGGTCCTAAACATTTATGAGGACAATCAAGCTTAAATTAGATTAAAATGTTGTTAGGTGGTGTCAAGTATTGACGTGCTCGGGAGTTCAGCTGAAAGGCGAATCTTGACGCATGGAGCTGCTCTCTGTGCTGTCCACTGCACCCCTAAGACGCCGTCTTCGTCTCCATTCTGAAAAACAGAAACACTCAAGTTAGTCCAAAAAAAAAATTCAAAGTATGCTGTGGTTCACGTTTTATTTATTATCTTGCATTTCTCTGCAACTTTGTTCAAATCTAAAACTTCTAAACTGTTCAGAGAGCTTAAAACTTGACCTGACTCTCTAACAATTTCTAAAAGCAAGAAGATGACCAATTAATTTTCAGATCTAAGTGAATTTTCCTTAATTAAAAACTTTGCCCCCAACATATTTCGATAAATAGTTCCTTTCTTACTTGTATTTGATGAGGCGACTTGCTTGGATGAGCTGGGCAGTCTCATTGGTCATGTGACAAGCAAAGAGCAGCCAGTTACGTGGTTGAACCTTGTAGGCAAACCGCATGAAAAGCAGCGAATAGCAGCACAGAGCTGAGAGAAGGGAGAGAACGCAGTGAAAATGCAGCAAAGACCAATCTATCAAATAAAAACAGAAGTAGTCACATGTGGGGAAATATTTACACCATTTAGGAAAGTAAACTTAAACCTTAATCCCTAATACTCTGTGTTGATTACAATGTCAGCGAAACAAAAACATCAGGAGGATGAAGGTGCTCAGCGTGGCCTTACCAAAGGTCATCCTGCCACTGATGATCTCAGGGCTCTTCTTCATATCAGTGATCGCAGCTATAGGAAGTCCCCAGTTTGCCACTGGACCCCAAAAATGCTGTGCAGGTACAAAAAAAAACCCCTTGGTTATTTTCTTTTAATCACAATAAATACAATTTTTTACAGAAAATAGACACAACAGGATAAGTACTTACTGTACTGTTGGATTTTGTTCCCCCACAAACACCACATAAAAAAATAGAAATGTGTTAATAGATATGATCAAAGTCACCTAAAAACCATTAAAGAATTTCCATAACACACCATCTTATATGTACTGTATATACATATATATATTAAAAAAGAGGCCAAGTTGGTGTAAAAACCTAATAAAACGGGTGCTGCTGGCCTGAACAGCACCCTTTTTAACCCTTGAGAGCAGCAGCAGAGATAATCAGGTTACTTCTCATGTAAACTAGTAGATGACCTCCTGCGTCACTGTTATAGTTGTGGCACTTTAACGATCTGAATCCATGCGTTGTCAAATGCAATACAGGTTATTGACAGGGGCCATAACATGTCAACCACAGTTACACTAACCTTTACACAGCAAAGAAAAGCTCTGTATTTTGCCTTTTCTATCACAATAATGTACTTGCTTGGAATTGCAAGTGTAAAAATGTTGTTAGTGTAAAAGGAGGCAACGTATTTTGCAAGTTATGGGCCATTTCCAAACACTGGCAGTTTTTTAAGTGACTGTGTGCTTTGCAGTACCTTCTACTAGTTTAGCATTTAGTGTCCGATTTTACACGAAAACCATAAACGGGAAAACATGTTAGCCGAAAATGACACATACCCTTATTCTTTTGTTTAAAACTAGTAGGATAAATGTTATTTAACGATGAGGGTCGTGTAACTCAAACGATCTAAATTTATTCATTATTAAGTGGGTAGGTTATTGACAGGGCCAAAACATTTAAGCCACAGTTGCACTTAAGATCTATTACAGAGCGAAAACCTCCATAGCAAGCTAGCAGACTTAGCATGCATGCTAAATCAACATTTATCTCTAGGTTAATATCAGGTTAGTATACAGACCTCATTAAATAATCCCTAAATTCTTTGCTCTTTAGGTGATCGATGGCTTTCCGTGCAATGGTCCCTGCCATGGTTTATCAGAAGATTTGTTCCTGCTGTGGCCACAGTGGAACTCCCGTACTGAAGGGCGACACACAGGTTAAACTCAAAGGACGCGGACACTCAAAATTCCTGCGCTGTTTTACGACACTGTCGTAAATTCGTTCTGAGCGTGAAATTTTTACATTACAAACCAATATTTAAAAGATTTATCTAAATTATAAAATAAAGCCTTTAAAGCAGAGACAAACCATTTTTAAATGTTTAGTCTACCAAGCTCCCTTTTAAAAAAATAATCTTTTGATAATGTATCTTGTTTGTAGTTTAATGTACCATTTTTGCCTAAAAAAGATAAATCGCTTTATTTAAAATATGAAACTATGTTTTAGCACCCTTACATGCATATGCTTTCCTCACACATTGATATTTCCTATTCTCTATACGTATTATTTACATTGTCCATTACCATTTATCAGTGTGTCAGTTGTATCAACTGTCAAAATAGGGTATAACCTCTGTAGTTGTAGCTAAAATAATAAAAAAACAACCACCCAACAGTGCCCCATTAAACTTTTTTTTTACATCTTAAAGTACCCCATGAAGCTGAACTTTTGTTTTCAATTTCTTACCTTGACATTAGGTACAGTTGTAATACAATGTAACAATCTTATTATATTGCATCTTATGATATACTAATGCACACTGGTTAAATTAAAGCTCCCTTGACCTTTGCTCACTGAAGTATCTGATGTGAAGATGTCTTTTTCAGTTTTTTGGTCGCCAACACGGTAGTCTGGAAGGATGGGGGTGTCTGAGCAGGACAAAAAAACGCTCAATCGGCTGAAAAAAGAAAATCAAACAAACAAACAAAAAAACTGATTAGTCTGTGGCTACCAGTTTAGATATAGAAATCCTGTGTGGCCTATCAGCATGGGCGGCCAACAACCCACTATACTGTTTTGTTTGTTTTGTAGTGTTAATAAAGCTTATCAGAAAGTAAAAAAAAACTGTCGCAAATATGCGCCCACGCATACGTGACGGCGCATGCGCAAATGTGGTCGGAAAACGTTTTTCCGGGTACAGTCTTGTTTCGTGCACGAGGCGGTCCTTTTCTTCCGCGTGCCCGACAGGGAGCTGTGTACACGTCGAGGGGTTCCAACAGAGAAGACAAATGCCGTCAAAAATCGTCTTTGAAACCGAAGATCAAGTTATGGACACAGCAGCGGATTTCAAAATTCCGAAGGTAAGAAGAGTGAGTAATGTCGCTGGGATTTGAACCACGAATCGTGTCTGTAATGCTATTCTGCCCTGGCTGCTATGCGTCTAACATGTGGCTCGTAATGCTAACTAGGCTAACAAGATACAGTGGTACAAAAGTTTTAGTCGACCATGGCGTTTTCCGTGTCCCACTGAGTACTCAATCAAGAGCGTTTTTTTTGGGGGGAAGCTGTGTTTTATCGGTAAACCAACGATAGCATAAATTTAGAACAATTATATTGTCCGGCTACAAGATCACGTTGCACAGCCACGTTTTAAAGGGCCGACGTCACATGGATTCACGGAGTCAACAAGCAACAGCACCTTTGAGATTTAGCTAAAAAAACGGTCATTGTTACGGATTGAAGCACGCGTATAAAACAATCTTTATTAAGGCAACCTCCTTATATTGTTGTCAAAACTTTCTTTTAAATATTTGTAATATAAATATTTAATAGGAGTGGGATCCAAAAATAAAGGACGTAACCCTATTTCGTGTCCGTATGTATCCATACATTATTAAATTTTTGACCGGTATTGTATTTACCACTAAAGCTTTTATTTTTATCAATTTCAAGATATAGATACTAGTTACATTTCTATCGGTGGTCTTGTATTGATGATGCAAAAGACAGTTGTGTGTGAGAGAGCTTCTCACAAAGTAAACGGACATTACATTATGGCTCCATTATGACGAAGACACTGTTTAGTTATGTTATATTGTTATATTTTTTATGATAAATTAATCAAGGACAAGATCAAGAATGTCATGAAGCTGAAGATGAAACTGAAAAAGGAGGAAGAAATAGAGAAGGAGGATAAAGAATGTGAAAAAGCCGCAGCAAAGAAAAAGAAAAAAAAAGACAAAGTGACAGCGGACCAAGAGAACGGCCACATGGATGAGGCCACAGACATGAATGGAAACAGTAACACTGAAACACCACCAAAGAAGAAGACTAAGAAGAACAGCCAAGCAAACACAGAGGTTTCCCTTTTTGCTTTGCATTTTTCAAACTCGTCTCAGACCTTTGCCCTGTTGTCGTAGCCCCTTTAATACACCTTGTGTAACTTTCACCACTTTTCTCTTTTTATCAGAAAAAGCTGCTAAAGCAAAAAAATGAGAGTGCGGAGATAGCAATGAATGGGCATTCCAATGGAAAGGCACCCCAGCTGGGACACCATCCCAGACACCATCCCAGACACCATCCCAGACACCATCCCAGACACCATCCCAGACACCATCCCAGACACCATCCCAGTCGAGTGAGGAATCGGCCAGTGACAGTGAGAAGGAAACTGTAAGAATAATAGATGTTTTTAATGTTTTTTGTGAGGAGACAAACATTAACTTTGTTTTGATTAACTGATGATTTATGCTTTTAGTTGAAGTCATTAAATCTTTATGTAATCTACTATATCAGGTGAACTAAGAGCATATCAGTGTTCTTGTTTTCAAAATTCAAAATAAAACAAAAACAGCCTTCACGTAGCATTTTAGGATGTCTTGGTTACAGACATTCTTGTCCTAAATCTACATCTCTTTAAACACTAAAATGGGAAGGAATGATGCATTCAAATAAACAGTAATGGGTTTTTAGTCTTTGGCCAGTTTACAGTCACATACATGAAACTAAAACAATGATTTATTCTAAAGGAGACACCAGAGCAGAGAGAAGGAGCATTTTCCAACTTCAGAATCTCCCCAGTTACAATCAGCAAACTACAAGGTGAGTCTGAGGGCGACACCTTTTTAACTCAGTGCGTTATTTAACAATGACCGTTGAGCTTTGTTACAGCTAACATCTACAAAAGAAAAACTTAACATGCTCATTGTGATTGTTCTGTTGTGTTTCTACCGTCTCACCGCTTGTCCATCACTTTGTCAGCTCGGGGAGTCTCCTACCTGTTTGACATTCAGGTGAAGACGTTTGACCCTGTGTATGATGGCGAGGACGTGATTGCCCAGGCCCGAACAGGGACGGGGAAAACGTTCTCCTTTGCCATCCCTTTAGTGGAGAAACTCCAGGGGGATTCAGCGGCGCCCGCTCGAGGCCGGGCTCCCAAGGTACAGGCATCATTCCACCCCAGAACCTGAGTCTTTGCATCAGCCAGTCGGTTTGATGTTATATTCACTGTTTGACCTGTAGGTCCTGGTCTTAACTCCAACCAGAGAATTGGCCATCCAGGTCGCCAAAGACTTCAAAGACATCATCAAGAAGTTGTCTATAGTTTGTTTCTATGGCGGCACCTCATACATGCCTCAGAGTGAGTGGAAATACAATGTTTTCTCTGTTCCTACTGTAGTCCATTCAATTGATCTATTACTTTTTCACTTTATTCAATGCTACACTAAAGTTTTAAACAAGCTTGCTAGTCTATCAAATTAGTATACCATATGTGGAGCTGCTCTGACTTCCTCTTTACTCTCTGCTTAGTTGAAGCGATCCGCAATGGAATCGACATCTTGGTCGGCACCCCCGGTCGCATCAAAGACCACCTTCAGAATCATAAATTAGACCTCTCGAAGCTGAAACACGTGGTTCTGGATGAAGTTGACCAAATGTTGGACATGGGATTTGCAGAACAGGTCGAGGAGATTTTGGCCTTGTCATATAAGAAAGGTAAATGTAATGTGCTGTGTTTGGCCCCTTCATCAAGAATATGTGCAGTTTGTGCTGTCATACTTGGTACTGATGAGCCTCTTTGTGCACGCTTCTCTGTAGACGCTGACACCAATCCACAGACTCTGCTGTTTTCGGCCACATGTCCACCCTGGGTTTACGATGTGGCTAAGAAATATATGAGACCATCTTGTAAACATGTCGATTTGATTGGCAAGAAAACACAGAAAGCTGCAACAACTGTAGAGGTAAGTTTGTGTGCGTGTGTGTAGAGAAGATGGTGAGGATGTTTGTTTTCTATTTGTTTTTGTATCTGCCACGTAGTGAGGACTACCATGTACATTTCCCCTGCAAGGGAGAACATTTTTTCTGGTTCTCACAACTTTTCTGGTCTCGTCTGATGGTTTAGACCTGGGTTAAAACTCAGGGTTGACTTGGGGAAGAGCATTTATCACTGATGGTGATGGTCCAGCGCTGGAAAATGTGTTCCGCTAATTAGAGACACCATTTTCTGTGTGCAAATATGAATTAGGATGGTGTTAGCTTTGTGTTATCAGCTCCATGTGTGAGTAGAAAACTTGAGTGGAATTCTAATGGCTCATAATTAAAAAGCTGCCATTTAAATCAATGAGCCCCTCTGCCCCGTGTCTGTCATGTCTTTCTAGCATCTGGCCATAGCGTGCCACTGGTCCCAACGTGCAGCTGTGATCGGTGACGTCATCCGGGTGTACAGCGGCAGCCACGGCAGAGCTATTGTCTTCTGTGAAACAAAGAAAGAGGCCAATGAACTTGCGTTGAATGCGTCCATTAAACAGGTAAACGCATATACACTTAAACATAGTGACAATATTTATAACTAATTTAACTGATGAATTATTTGCTCGATGGGGTGTTGTCCAATCGGAAACTAAGGATGTTAATTTGCTTTTTTAAAGATGTGTTTTCAGCTCTAATTTTCGTAACGTGTCTTTGTCTGCATGTGTTCAGAATGCCCAGTCCCTCCACGGTGACATTCCTCAGAAACAAAGAGAAACCACACTGAAGGGCTTCAGGAAGGGCTCTTTCGAGGTTCTGGTGGCCACCAATGTGGCAGCTCGTGGGTTGGACATCCCAGAAGTTGACCTGGTGGTCCAGTGTTCTCCACCAAAGGTCTGACATGCTCCCTGCTATATCTAGATTATGCGTTCTAGATTTGTGTTCATTAGGCCAGGCTATTTTATTTAAACTAGTTTTGCGCATTTTAATTGGAGCCATGCAGCAGATATCACTAAAACGTACCTTGTGGTTGCTGTCAGGATGTGGAGTCTTACATCCATCGATCCGGACGTACAGGCCGAGCTGGCAGGACTGGAATCTGCATCTGCTTCTACCAGAGGAAAGAGGAGGACCAGCTCCGCTACGTAGAAAACAAAGCGGTGTGTGTCCTTCTGGTTCCTGTAGGACTCCGGGGGTGGAGTTTAGTGAAGTAACTGATGTTTTCTTGCAGGGCATCACTTTCAGACGCGTTGGTGTTCCCACTGCCAACGACATCATCAAGTCATCAAGCAAAGATGCTGTCAGGTATCGTTTCTAAAGACTGACATCCTGATTTTGTTTGAAACTTGAGGCTTTTTCAGCCGTGTTTGATTGGTTAATATTGTCAGATGATGTCCATCAGGTATTATCCAGAAGAAAAGGCGTTGATGCCATTCACGCTTTCTTTTTCAGGTTTCTGGATTCTATTTCGGTTGCAGCCATTGGTTACTTTCGGGAAGCAGCTGAGAAGCTGATTGAAGAGAAAGGAGCCGTTGACGCGCTGGCAGCTGCTCTGGCTCACATCTCTGGAGCTACAGCTCTAGAGCAGAGATCGCTGCTCAGCTCCGATGCAGTAAGTCACTGTCTCGCACACCTGCCTGCAGAAAATCCAACGGGAGTACTTTGTTCCCGTGTCTCAGCGTGTCGCCGTACGACATCAGCTGACTGCTTTGTGCTGTTTCCAGGGTTACACCACGCTACAGCTGACGTGCTCTTTGGAGATGCACAACATTGGATATGCCTGGAAAACCCTGAAGGAGCAGCTTGGAGAGCAGATAGAGACCCACATTCACAGGATGACTTTCCTTAAAGGCAAAACAGTACGTGATGCATGTTTTATAATAAATTAATCTGACCTGGATGTAAATCTTAGCCAGTGAAGTTGTGATTGATTGGTATAGGGCAACATAGAGCTTGGTAATTTTGACAGAGAGTACTTGCCAGTTTTGATTACTCTATTGCTATTGTTGACATTTATTTTAATGTTTATTTTATGTCTGTTTCTCAGGGAGTTTGTTTCGACGTCCCTGTTGACAAAGTCAAGGAGATTCAGGTAAATAAATGAAAACCCCCAGAGGCAGAAAGTTTTGATCAAGCATTCCCGAACCCAGACTTTATATCCACTCATAAAATTCACAACTGTGCCCAAGGCCTGAATTACTAAACCATCACTCGTATCAGAGAACTGGGAAAATGACCCTGGCAGCATTTTAAAATTAATCTGCTTAATACATTTTTAGCACTTGTTGCTATAGCAACTACTGCTGCGCTGCAACGTGGAACAACAGAAAGAGCATAATGAAGTGTTTAGTTATTGCATGTGATTCAATGACAGCACCTTCCCCTCACCTGCTGGACCCTCGCTCTGGTGCGTGAGCGGTTGATGTGGGGCCTCTTCAAGCGCGACTCACCTCTGCTTGGTTCTCCTGCAGGATAATTGGAAGGATTGTCGCCGGTGGCAGCTGACTGTCGCTACAGAGCTCCCGGACCTGGAGGTAAAACCGTCCAGTGGTGGTTTTGGAAGAGGAGATGGAAGAAGAGGAGGAGGAGGAAGAGGAGATGGAAGAAGAGGAGGAGGAGGACGAGGCGGTTTCAGAGGCGGAAGAGGACGAAGCTCTGGGGTTTTCAGAAACGGGAACAGCGGCGCCGGCAACAAAAGGGGAGGCCAGAAACGCAGCTTCAGTCGGGCGTTTAATCATTAATGTTCCTGGTGTGGACCGACTGCCTGCCACTCACTGGCAGTCGTGTGTAGTGGCTGTTGGGGAGGATGATTGACGTGTGACAGGTGGAAATCTCCAGCCTTCCACATAACCTGAATAGTCTGCCTACATTCAGAGCTTTCTTATACAGCCAGTTAAACTCTCTATTTACATTAGTTGGTATTTTAAACACACGTCTGCAGACCTCAAATCACGAGTTTTTAACACCCGTGCCACATTTTAAGGCGCACTGTCAGAAACATTGACCAGTCGGCCTTTGCCAAGATCAGAGCGAGTGTGGTGCGAACTGTTTCTCCTGAGTGTTGGTGGAGCTGTGGCAGCAGCCAGGCGTCACACCAGAGGCACCTTCCTGGCCGAAGGACCGCAGCGGCTCTGGGTTTCTGCAGCTGCTGCTGTTTTGGAACATGCCTTCCTCAGACCAAACTTCTCCCCAAACTTGCTGTGGCTGATTGCTTCGCAATTGCCTCTATTTAATATCTCTGTGTACTGTTTCCATTCATATGAATGACATTAAAAAAGGGTCATTAAACTGGTGTCTTGAGTGTGTCTATTTAGCGTGTCGGAAATATATAAACTATGACTGCAAACTTGCATTGTCACCAAAACATCTGGAGTTCTAACATACACCAAATGTTAAAATATATCAAATATGGAAGAAACCCACTGTTTTAGTGCAGAAATCACATGAAACGTTCTGCCCTATACCACAGGAGGGTTCGTTAAAGCAAAAACTGCATCCTTGCGCCTTCAAAGTATTCGCTGTCCCAAAACTGGGCAGCAGCTGGTTTGGTGATGGCGACTGGTGAAGGTTGCCAGGGCAGCTGATGGTTCTGAGTACAGGTCATCACCAGTGATGGTGAAAACATTAGTGCTGCAAATCTGCAGAGAAGCTCAGGGAATGTGTACGTCATTGTATTTGAGTAATCGACCAAACCAATTATTCTTCAGCCATAATTAAATTAAACACAATTTAGGCTATATTTAGTTGAAAATAAAAACTTAAATAGTGTATAATTTTCAATACTCGTGTGATTCATTTGGTTTAATCTTTGTCAAGAGTAAAAGTGATAGATTTGTTGGTTTTCTACATGTTTAAAAGTATTGGGGGAAACAGCGCCCCCTGGTCGCAGATCGCGGTACCTCCTGAGGCCAGCTGGGAGAGGAGCGTGGAACGAAAACAACATTCTTATTAAAGCTTGTTGTTTTCTAAGTAGACGACCAGTCTCCGTTAACCATGTCAGCTGATGCTGCCCGATTCCAAAGTAGACCAAGTGAACTTAGACCGAGTTACCAGATTCCGAACCCGGACTTTTCAAACTTTTCAAACTTCAGTGAAGACGCTGGAAATGTGCTTCTGTGAGCCTGGAATCGGGAAAACGCGGAGGTTAGTGGAATTCCTCAAACACACACCCTGTGGTATAGATATACATTTTACGATCAGATCAGTTCGATTGAATCTTAGTCTTGAAACTGTTTTTGTTTAGGTCAGCAGCAAACCTTAACCTTCTAATCTGGAACCCTAATCTGGGCCTAACCCCGTTAGAAAGACCAGTTTGGGTTCCACCTCAGGGGCCATGTGCATGAGTTTCAGAAGTATTAAAAGAGCAGATAAAGATGGATACCCAAGTGTTTGTGTGCAGATGAAGCTAAACGAAGGCCTGTCCCATTTTAACCAACAGCAGAGTTCTGAGGACCCGTCGCCACAGTGATTTATTTTGGATGGTAAATTCTTCCTGGAACATGACAGAGTGTTTGCCACCATATTTCTGTGTTCACATTAACAACAAAACACACTGTAACTGCACACAGGCAGCAGCATCAGGGTCTAAGAAACACACACACACACACACACGCACACGCAGAGGATCTCTAAGCAAAATGTCAAACTAGGATAAAACCATAAATAATATCAGTGGATTTTGTAATTAAAGCTATGCAACCTTTTGCCACAGTTGGGAAGCTAAATTCAAACTTTTAATTACTTTTGCCCTGGAATAATAATCCACTACAACAGACGTTTGAGCAACGCGGCGACTCCGAAACCCTGAAGGAAAGGAGAGGTTGAAGGAGAGGTTGACCTTCGGCACCTCCTGCTAGCGCCTGAGTTATGAGCAGCAGAAATCTGCAGCCCTCCTGACACACATTTGTCCACCGTTAAGCCCTGATTGAAATAAACCCAACCGCTAACGGCAGGATCCTCTGTTTGCCAAGGTCCCTCATGTCGAAGTATATTTCTGGCCGCTCTGAGGGTGACACGGTAACGTTGCCTTCCTCCTCCCCCGTCAGCCCGTCTGCTTCCATGAAATTGCTAAATCCAAAGACTGTTTGATGACATGACCCCCAGCTTTGCGTGCAGAGTTTACACATCCGTATCCTTCCCCACAATCCCTTGTCCCTCCTCCCCCCACCTGCGGTAGCAACAGTCCTCCACCATTTGGCTGTAATTTGTCTTCATGCTGCAGGTTGGAGTCTGACCACTTCATCGGATTTTTTTTTCCACGCATAGTAGATCAAGTATACACGTCCTGCAATCGAGTAAAACGCTCACATTAAATATATGTAAAAAATGTGTCTCGTCTGCAGAAAAATGCATAAAATCAGATCAGAGGGGGGCATGAAGAATTGGTGTGACAACATCTTTGTACAGCAATATATCACCATCCCGGTGTGTACCAGGCTGCAATGGCAGCAAGAATCAGTCAGTAATGACAAAAACGAGGCTTTTGAAATTAAGTTTAAGGTCTTTTTCATTGCAGGGAGTATTTCTGTGTATGTCAGGTTGCAGAATGTGATGGGCCATCGCTCTCAATGCACTGCTGATGACAAAGGCAGAGGCCCCCAAGGGAATGTTGACCATGTTATGTTACAATCCGC
>CAAE01014773.1:124584-173439 GCA_000180735.1 Tetraodon nigroviridis
TGATGGTAAGAGCTCCTTTCTCTTTCTTTTTTCTTCTCTAACTTGGTAATCAGTTCTCATACATTGTCATCTCTTCTTTAGCATCATCACCCCCGTCCCCCCCCACACACACCCCTGCTTCCTGTCCTCCCACCGTTCCAAACTGGCCTTCATCATTTCCACCCCCTCCTCCCAGTCTGTTTCATCACTCTTCTTCCAGTCCTCTAGTTCCAACCTACTGCACAGCTCCTTCTTTCCTGCTCTTCCTCAAGCCTTCCTTCTCTATCACACCACCCTGTCAAACCTTAATGAATTTTTATGGATACTAACATGTATCTTAAGTGTCTTAAGGCTGTTTTTAGCTTTTTCTCCCAGTAGTGCAAATCCTGCGCTCTGTAGTTCATAGGAAAACATTTGGACGAAAAATAAACTCGATGCCTGCTTTCATGTTACTTCTCCACCAGATATTTCTCTTAATGCAGAGTCTGAAGCAATAAAACGCAATTAAGCTGCGTGGAGAATCCTTCATTCATCCATTAGCTGTCTTATTGTGTCCCATGCGTCCTAGTGCATCCAGCTTTTAGCGCGTTTAGGTGCAGATCTGCCCACGGAGACGCGGCATTCGTTAAAAATCACTAACAGCTTACAAAACTTCTAGTTTGGCAGATCAGAGCACACGAGTCAACATGTTTTATATCTTTACTTTCATTTGATGATCAAGCCCTATCTGACTTTACACTTTTAAAATATGAGATGTAGAATTTTCTGAATTTTCATGCGACTTGGGGATGGTTCCTGATACTCTGGTGTGCTAGTGAACGGAATTATGGCTGCAGCCGTCTGCAGAAATGCGGTATCTGTCAAAGGTGGGGACAGTTTGTTGCCTGCTCTCCTGTGAGCAATCAGAGATTTACTAAAGACTCAAACCAAGTGCTTTCTGCAGCCGGATTTCTTTTCCACTGAGAAATTTCAACGTTTTTAATAGTCAGTAACGCATGAACAGCCAATAATAATCATTAATAAAGCTGTGCGATGTAAAGGGGTGGGGTTTAGTTAATGGCCACTTTTCCTCCTTTTTTTAAAGGAAATCAATTAGACGTATGACCGTAAGATACTAATGTGGCACAGGCCTGTATTGGGAGACAGATTAGGGAACTAGCAGAGCAGAACACATTGGTTTCTCCTCTTTTTGGTAACCACATCTGGATATGTCAGCGGGTCTGATAGCAGGTATGGCTAATTGTGTTGTTTTTGTGCGCTGGGGAGGACACATGCAGAGATGACTCAAGCCACAGAAACACAGGCTTAAAAATCCTGGTAGTCATTCCTGGAGGAGGCTCAAGGCCGAGCGCACAGATGCAGGAGCAAGAAGCTAAGCTAGTTTTGTGGGGAAGCGAGAAATGAAAGTACAGGGAAAACAAACAGACAAAAAAAGGAAAACACAAGACAGGAAACAAACAAACAAACAAAAAAAACAGAAACTTTATAAAATTATAGAAACCACCCCAAAACCACCTACACAGGCTTACCAGGCTGATACTGGACATGTTTTGGCACCGAAGCACCAAGCATGTTTCAGCCTGAGGCAGCAGGTACAGGGTGGCGTTAAATGTGCACATCTGTGACCAGATCTACCTTTTCTTGAGGGAGCCGATGAACACATTTGTGTTTTCATTGACGTGGACAGAGCCGACGTGTGCCGACTGAACGCCTGGCTGCTTACCTCAGCCCTGCTGCTGCTGTGGCTGTTTGTGCACACTGTAGAGATGCCTTTGGCTGTCAGCCACACACACACACACACACGCCAGATCCGACAGTTCACCATTGTCTAAATTCTGCTCTAACGATAATGACACCTCTCCAACCTTGGAGTCAGACCAAATAAAGCCATGCCCCTTGAACCCTGTGCTCTCCACACTGGGACGGTTTTTCAAGTGTGTCGGGGCTGTGGTGAGCAGTCTTTGTTCTCTCCTTTGCTTGATTAACTAGCAACAGGTCGCTGTGTTCCAGCTCACACCTAGTTTTAATTTTGGAGGTGCTGCTGTGGTGTTACTCTGAATAAGAACAGAACGCTATAAGGGGGGAGTTCGGAGCTGAGCTCATTCAGTCAGAAACAAAAACCACTGATCTGTGATTGTATTTCAGGGTTTTTTTTAGTCCGTCGTGATTTACTTTGTGTTGTCAAAGCGTCAGTGCTGCATTTTCTTGCTCATTATGCTAAAATCTGCCTTAGTGTTGGGCGAAGGCTCGTCAGGCACGTCAGTCGTCTTCGCCAGTTCCTGACTGGTGTCTGTGGACATGGAGTCACGGGTCACCTTCCAGGGTCACGTGACGTCCTACAGCAACACTGACAAATGCATCATAATGACACAAACCACCAACTCTGTCCCATTGTGCTCCTGGAGGCTGTAATCTGTGTGTGGCCACTAGATGGCGCCCTGGCCCCACTGAGGAAGTGGCGCTCTCCGTGGTCCTGAACGGATCTCAGAGCTCCTGCTCGGCTAAAGTCCGCCTGTCTGTCCGTCCGTCCTGCCTGCACGTCTGATCCAGCAGAGGTGGGTGCAGCCACTGAAGCCTCCCACCAGTAGAAGTGAAAAAAATCTTTATAAATACATATAAAATAATAAACCAGCGCCATGCACAGAGAGCAACCAGCTTGATGGATGACTCACTGTAATGCTGTGAAATGCCTCAACCCACGCACACCAGAGCCACTCACTGAAACAGGCAGTCAGGCAACACACACACACACACACACACACACACACACACACACACACACACACACACACACACACACACACACACGCACACGCACACACACACACAGAGGGGAAAAAGATTGCCAAGTGGATCAAAATCAGCGTGGATTAACATGGTAGGAGATTACCAACAAGTCTATTATGAAAACGATTTGAAATAAGTTTAAACTGCAGCAGCCCATAAACTAAATCCTGGACCATGTGGCTGCTGAAGCCCAGAGCCGTGAGTCAAAACCAGGATTACTCACAGAAGCCTGCAGCTACCAGCGCGACTGGATTCTGGTTCCACTGATGAATCGGTCCCACAGACGTGGACCTGAGTCCTGACACCAGAGCCGGGTCCAACCTAACCCTACCTGAGCAGGCTTGAGGCGGGCCAGCGACGTCAGAGGCAGTTACAGGGAGGGAGGATCCGTGCGCGTACTTCAGGAACCTGTGTGACGCCTGCTGTGGCGGTGTGATGAAGCAGATGTGGTGGCGTGGCTGCTGCTCGTGGCTGGGCTCCACGTGGCCCCGGCAGTGGGGTAATCTTGTTACGGTGATCCCCAGCGAACGCCACGCTGGACGGGTCGATATCTGGCTGGCAGCTGCGTTTGGCCTCCCCGCACGGCTGTGACGACGGGACACGATGTTTAACACGGAGACACGACGCACCATCCATCATCCATCCGTCCATCATCCATCCACGTGTGAACCAACCCCTCCGCTCCTTGAAGTCCTTTCTTCTTTCATGCCACAGCTCCACTTCTTCTTCTGTTTACTCACCACCACACTCATCACAGCCTTCCTCCCCACCGTTGCTCTCTTCTTTCTCCCTCCCTGTTTTTTGCATTTATCCTTTTCTTTTTTTTTAACTCTTTTGCACTCCTTGAAATTCTCTCTTCTTCCTCTTTGTCACTTTTACCTCCATGCTTCCCCCCAACTCCACTCCTAACCCTCTGATACTTTACTTTTTCTTCTACCCTTACTTTTGCGCCTGCTCTCTCTCTCCCTCTCTCCCCCTCTCTCTTTCCCTCTCTCTCTCTTCCTCCTCCTCCTCTCTCCCCCTCTCTCTCTCCCTCTCTCTCTCTTCCTCCTCCTCCTCTCTCCCCCTCTCTCTTCCCCTCTCTCTCTCTTCCTCCTCCTCCTCTCTCCCTCTCTCTCAGTCGTCACTGGCTCCCTGTACTGTGCGGACCTACCAGCCGTCTCTCTCTCTCTCTCTCTCTCTCTCTCTCTCTCTCTCTCTCTGCCTCCCTCCCGCTCTCTCCCTCCCTCTCTCTCTCACTGAATCTCGGCGTCTCTCTCTCTCTCCTCCAGTCTCTGCTATGACATCTCCAACCAGCAGCGTGTTGCCCGACTTCAGACCGTCTCCTCGGCTGTCCTGTCCACCCGCCAGCATGGACATGTCCGTGTGGGATATTCGTGACTGATCTCCGGGTGTCATTAGATCCATTTAAAGGAGGAGGGGGGCGGCCGTCCTCTTTTACCCCCCCTCCGCTTCCTTCAGTCAAACCGAGGTGGGGAGAAGGCTTGAAAATTAAGCCCGTTTGGATTTATCTGTCAGCAAAATGACGGATGCGGCATCTGCGGAGACGCGTCTGCCGAGGAGGAGGCGGAATCTGCGGCCGAAGCGCGACCCCCTGCCTCCCCTCCTGCTGGGGCTGCTCCTCGGGGCTTTCTCCACGTCCGTGGGTGAGTTCTTTTTCAGGTTGTTTTTTCTTTCTTTCTTTCTGTCTTTCGCTGGTCGCCTGCGTGCGTGTACGTCCGTCTGAGCGCACGCCGGTCGTGGACGACTGTGTTTGCCTGAGTGCGCGTACGTGAGAGTGATTTAAAAAGAAAAGAAATGTCAATTCCAGTGCTGTCTCATCGCAGCGAGAGCGCGCGCGCGCGTGTGAAAGAGATGCGTGTGCGCTTTTGCGCACACTCATCCTGTTTGAGACCGTTCACGAGTCCTTATAGATGGGTAGGAGGGTGGACGGACGGACGGACGGACGGATGGATGGATGGATGGACACCGGGGAAAGTTCTCGGAACGGGTACCCAGTAAGAATAAATGACCCCAATTCAAATCACGAACCGGAACGGCCCACTTTGACCCGGTTGGATGCCTTTACTCCTTCTGTCTCCCGGAGAGCTGGTATAAATGTAGTGCGGGGTTGTGAGGGGACGTGTGTGTGTGTGTGTGTGTGTGAGGGAACGTGTGTGTGTGTGTCAGCTGATCCAGGCTGAGGAGGAGAGGAATCACCTCTAGACTCCACAGAAGAGCAGAGGAGTTCAGCCCAGAGAGCTGGGCTGGAACTCCATCAGGAGGGAATGGGGAGCGGAAATCCCATGCTCATAATGGGTTCATAACTTCACACACACACACACACACACACACACACAGACAGACTGAGCTGTGGTTGTCTTAGTGACAATGTGTCTGTGGATGATGGAGGGATGAGGCCGTAGCCGTGCGGGTGTTCAGAGAACCTCCCTGAAAGGAGGGAAAGCGTTAACATTCCCCTCGTTCCGCGGAGCCTTACTGTTACTCTGCTCATCAATAGCTCCTCTGTGTGAGCGCCTCCTTCCCCACTCTCACACTTCTGGTGTCTCCGCGAGTTCCCTCTCAATCTCTCTTTCACACACACACACACACACACACACACACACACACACACACACACACACACGCGCGCGTCTGTCAGGATCTTTTCTCCTGGCGAGAAAGAAAAGTGGTTTTCTGCGGTGTTAAAAGTGCTGGTGATTGCGTGCGCGACACAGGTGTGTTCCGTGGCGTGTGTCGGCGAGCACGCAACGTTGTTACCTCTGTTTGTGTGTTTTCCCTCACGCACGTGCCTGCTGCCAGGCAGGAAACGGAGGGATCTGAGCGTCGGGGCTGATGGGCCACGGTGATGGTGATGGTGATGGTGTGATCAGGAGCTGCTGCTCGTCACCAGTGATCTACCTTCCATCGCAGCCTGCGAGTGTGCGCGTGCGCGCCCCGTCTCTTATCTTGGCATTCACGGTGTTTCCACCGATCTTAGACTTTCTCTGATGTTGAACAAACTTTTCACCATTTCTTTTTAGCTCGGGCTGAGGTGCATTTTTGCACAGTTCCGGTGTGACGTGAGAAACCAGCATTAGTGCGTTCATCTAACAGGCCAGAGTAAAAGGAGAGAAAAAAAAAGGTCAAACTCACATCTGGAAAGACAGACGGAAGGTGGCAATAATTTATTTCCTAAAAGCTCAAAGCCCAGATGGCTGCCAGCCTTTTAAATGTAATGATGCACTTGAAATTCAGAGGGAACTAATAATTGATTGTCTGGAAATGTCACTTAATGCTATAAATAGTCAAGTGTTCTCCAACCCAATCAGAAGTGGAAAGAGTGAATGAATAAACAAAAGTACGAAAAAAGAAGAATAAAACCTCCAGTTCTCCACCATAAGATGGCTCTTGGGTTCTCATTAAAGTTAATACAGTAATTAGCAGCTAATAGAGTAACGTGATCATTAACCAGTCGGGTAAACATGGAGAATCTCAGGACCGTCAACCACACACCAAAGATCCAACACAAGCCGGCATTTAAAATGCTTTAACCCTGAATATCTCTGCTTTGTGAAAGAGTTAGCTCAACCATGACGCAACAGGTTGTTAGAAGACATGCTAGCGTCCAGCTGTGATGATTATTGTCACGTCGCCCTTCTGGTGCATATATAATGGCTGTATTAACCACTCTCTACAGGAGCCCGCTCACAAAGCGGTTTGGTACCATCCTGAGTTCAGAAAAGCATCACTGTGGAGCTTGATTTGAGGCTCCCGCTGGGCTTCCAAAGCATTGGTTTAATTAGTCTCTCTCACACACACACACACACACACACACACACACACACATACACAAACAATCACAGACACACGATATGACACTGACACATTTAAATAAAGCTAACCGTCTTTTCTCACAAACTGCTGAGGACTGACTGTAGACTTTTTTGAACAGAAAATCGATGATCAAAAATGAACTTGAAGTATTTTTGGAAACTCAACTTTAATATTTTAGATAATTTTGTTTTATTTTTGTGGGTTGCTGGATGAGGAAAGTTTGCCGATGGTATGTTCAGGTTGCAACCCTAAAACGGGGACCTCAACCTGGGAATACCGCGTGTTTGCAGGCAGATCCTTGAATCTGTCACTCCACTGCACGGAAAATCATCACAGCGAACCCAGCTAACACTCAGAAACGACCCCGCCCGGAGCCATGTGACCCGGGAGGACGGACGCTTGTCCTTCAGGCTCCTACGAGTGTGCTCCAGTCTCGGGAAAGAATCGATGATTGACATGGCCGGATTGGTACTGATATTGTAGCTTTGATTCCCATAAGTGCTCAGAATGTGTCTGTCGGCTGCTCAGTTAGTTTCAGGCTGTCCACACGTGCACGTCCACACATTTATGGGCTCTCCTTCACGCCTCTGTGGCCTTTTCTGTGTGTTTTAATCTTTTTCAGCACCAGCTTTATGAGACACACGGGAACACTTGCAGCTCAATTGCTATTGTCCCACAATATACCACACACACACACGGATTTGCATTTAACCCGCATGCTGTTTTCTTATGACAGATCTCCCCATATTGGCTTCTCCTCCTGTGCTCTGATTGGCTAAAGCCAATCAGCCAATCAGGGCAGGTTTACTGCCTGGGTCTGCGCTGCCGGCTGATGAATGGAGTTGTCTAATGCAGAAGGCTGACTAGTACGGGGACACACACGTCTAAAGTGGCTAAATAGGCCCCAACAAGGCCAGATGGCTGATTGTTGCATTGATGCAAATGGCTTCAGAGCAACCGAGAGGAGCTGCGGCGAACGGCACATCCACGCGATGAATAATGAAGGATGATCGCTGATTGGCCACCCTCCGCTTTTACAACTCGGCCCACGAGGCGAACGGATGCAGAGTTCCCGTTCTGACCGATTGCATCCAGAGTGATCAGGTTCGGCTTGGCCGTGAGGAAAACGCACCTTTTTCACACGGGTAACCTGACTTCATTGCGTTTAGATGAGTTTACGCTACCTGCCGAGGGCCTGACGCAGGCGTCAGAGAGAGGGAACAGGGTATTTGTGAAAAGAGAGAGAGAGAGCGATGGAGGCGTGAATCAGAGCGAGGGTGTTAAAGACAGCGAGGCCCGAGAGAAAGGGAAAGAAGCGCTCTGGTCTGGGAGACAAGGAGGAAGAGAAAATGAAAATGTATTCCCAAAGCAGATGCGATTAATCAGGACTGACTTTCCCATCCTGAGCTGCTTGGATAGTAACGTCCGACATTAAGTAATGACATCATAACCCCGTCCACCTTGGATTTATTTCCAAGATATGGAGAGAAGCTCTTGGCTAACCCGATGGCGTGAGCCAACGGCGCTTTGAAATCAGGCACTTAGCGTGACGTAAATTATAGAAAAAAAGGGATCTATGTACCAACACAGGAGCAGTGTGTTCTAAAAACAGGATCCTTCCAGCATGGTGGGATCTTTCCATCAGACTGCTTTGGCAGGCTGGTTTTTGCGGTACCGGCGCCTCTCTGTGGTGGGAGGCTGGAAACACAGCATTAGTCAGAGGGTCAGATCTAAAATTAGGTGTGAAATGATTCATTTCATCATGAAGGAACGGTGGCTTCATTTTGTCCATGAAAGCCAGTCACTGTATACTCTTTAGATCTAAATCAGAAGCTTTCATTAAGGATCACTTTTTATTAAAGTTTTAATTGAATCGCCGTGCAGTTCTGCCCTTACTGTGTCAGCAAATTGCTCCTACTGAAATGAATAAATGGTTTCTTAATATGGCATATTCCAGGGCTGGGACGCTAAAACAATACGCATAAAAGTACTATAATTGCTGATCCAGGTTGGGATAAAAAGAAAAAAAAAGGTTTTTGATGAGAGACTGTTAACAATTGCTAGAGATGCACTCTTTTGCCCAAGGATGATAAAAGTCCTGCACGATAGTCTTCATCTGCTGGACTCCCCTGCAGATCTAATCTGGAGTGTTTGGCTTTGCTCTTTACTGAGTATCACAGCTAATGTGTCCTCTAATGGCACGCTTTCATTTCTATTCCTTCTGCTCTGCCCTCTCTTTGTTAGCATGACATTTTCTATAAGCTGTTGGCTAATGGCTGGCTAGCGGGCTAGCATTAGGAGAGCTAATGTGTCTGTTAACTTTACATTAGTGTTATTTTAGTTTTGCTCTCGCTTAGTTTCATGGTTTAAGGGCACCTCTGGTGTGTGTCCTGCGCACCTACGCTGTGTGAGTGCGTGCCTGCTGCATTTTACCAGTGTGTGCATGCACGCTCTACATATGAAGCCAATGAATTACATTTCCATTTCAAAGCGACGCGTCAGAGCAGCAGAAGCTACTTTCATCCATTAATGTGATTTTAAAGGAGAGAGGGAGATGGGGAGACGTGTGCAGGACCAGTACAGACAGTCACAGTCACAATAATTATTTTCTCGCCTGGCTAAGGGGTCGATTGGTTTTTTCGTGTGGTTTTGCCTTTTTGCTGCCCACCATCTCCTCGTGCTCCTGTGGATTGCCTCCACGTACCTGCTGAGCATCCTCCAGTTGTAAAACAGCTATGGTTCATTCAGGGTTTCCATGACATGAGCATGCTGGCCACTCTGCGTAGAAACTTGAAGAGACTACAGAATAAGGACGTTTCAAGGAATGAACAGACCCCGCATGTGACTGTCTGCCCGGGTCCCCTTGGGGAAAAGGTGGAGGGTTGGGGTTCTGGTCAGGCTGCTTTTACGTGCTCGAGTGCCTTTTTAAATATGGAAGAAATGGTGACACAGGCTGAACGCATATGCTGAGTCATCTGTGAGTGGAGAGCCGGGCAAGGTGTGTGTGTGTCTCAGGTTTGTGGACGGTCTGTCTCGGCTAGTTTCAGAAAGTAGGTTTGCTCTGAGTCAACAAAGCTTGCGGGTGGTCACAGACTCCCGAAGCACCAGGAGATGAAAGAGCTCCTGTCGCTGAGTTGAACCTGTTTAGCATCCTAAAAGAAATCCCTCTTAAGAAGCTAACTTTGTGGGTGTTAAAGTATGTCTTTCATTAGTCACCAGCAGCAGAGTGTGTGCAGCTGTGCAGTTTAATGGGAAATAACCAAACAGGCCTGACTGGAGCTGACCACAACAGCAGACAGACTTATTACCGACTGTTTTCTTCCCTGGGCCTCTCGTTCCTCATGTGTTCCTTGTGAATGATGTTGAGTTTAAACATGGTACCCACACTGATTTTCGGCCAGTTCTTAGTAGATTCAAACCCCAGATCTAACAAAGACGTGGGGCCCATCTCGGGGCCTCTGCCAGCTCTTTAGCTGGCCCCAAGCACTTCACTGCTGCACTGCAAGTCAACCACTAATCTGGAGAAAGAATCCCCACAGTTCTTCTCCTCATGACACTACTTTACACCTTCTTCTGCCATCTCAAGCACTTCCTTGTTACCGCGTTGATTAAAATTGTGTGCTCCCTCCCCTCCAATCACTTTACCGCCGTGGCTGCTCATGAGCTCAGATGTAATGAAGAAACGGACCCAGCTGTGCCTGTAGCAGAGCCTCCCGCTCATTTCCTTCTTTCCTTTCATATCTGTGATTGTTTGGATATTGAAATCGAACTCCGGCGTGTTATTAGCGCTCAGTGAAGTTCACAATCTAGAAGTCTCCTGTTTGAGGTGCAGCCAGGCTGTAAGGCATCATCTCAAACATGATATGCTTTCCTGGACCTTGACTGTTACAGATATGTTGTGGCCACGTTTTCCGCGTGCACGTGCGAAGCTGCTACTGGCTCCCCTCCGCCATCCTTGTGGGATTTTAATTTGTCTTCATTTTCCTGTTGTCAGCTCACCCTCCAAAATGCCAGCTCCTATAATACCGCTGCCGAGCGCCATCATCCGTGCGCTGATTCTGTCCCGGCTCTTGATTGCTGCCTGTTCAGGTGTAATACTGATTGCCGCAAATTGCCAAACATCTGCAACATTTCTGTGATTTTTTTTTTTTATATTTTTGGAGAAAGGCTCCACTTTTTATGGTGAGGCATCAGAAATCGCTGCAGCAGGACTAAAACAGGTGTGTGAGTGTGCACGAGAGTGAAAAGCTCATCTTTCTGTCACGTTGAATGAATGGAAATCGTTGACGCTTGTGAATCCACGCCACCTCGACAAGAAAAGATCTGCATAGCTCCTCGGCGCGAGGGTGAAGTCTGGAAGCGGCAGAGTGTTAATAGCTGTTAGCTTCTGCAAACCAACCATGATGAATCTAGCTGAAGACGTCCCCTGAGACGGGCCGCTGCTGCGGAACGACCCTGCAGAGAAACCAGCAGCAGAAGAACAGAAAGGCGAGAAGCCTGTCTGACTGTCACTTTGATTTACTGACGGGCGATAGAGCCGCTGTTAAGGTGACGGGCTGATTTTCTGGCTGATTGGATGCATTCCAGCGTGCTTAAGTGACTGACTGGGGCCGCTGCTGACCGGTTGAATGTTCTTTTTAGTTTTTTAGTTTTTCTCTTCACACGGGCAGCACCAGAGGTGCAGAGCTGCAAGAAAAAACAAGTCTTCTCAACTGTGTTTAAAGTCTACGGGAGAGCTTGGAATGAGTTAAAAGGCTCCAAAGGCCAAGAAACATAAGCTCATAATGGCTGTTAAATTGTTACTCGTTGAGTTTAGGTTTTATCTGTTTCCATTACAGACTGTGTTCAGCTTTATTACCAAACTTTCCCTCGTGGCGTCCTCACAGGGTGGTGGTGGTGGTTGGGGGGAGGTTTACCCTGCGAGCTTCCGTTGAATCGAATCAAAACAAATGAAATCAAATTGGACCGTAGTCAGCTCAATTAGATTAGGCGATGCAATGGAAACAATTCATCGGTTCAAGTTCCGAAAAGAGAGACTGGAGGTTCCTGAAGCGCAGCCGCCGTGTTTTCCCCACGCTACGGCGCCGTGGCGAAATGTAAAGTCAGTTACGGCACCCCGACGCCTTTGGGAGCAAAGGAGGAAAGATGGATAGACGGAGGAGACGGCACCGGAATGAATTAAACAGGAGGAGGAGGAGGAGGAGGAGGAGAGGGGAAGGGGGGGTGAGCCTTAAGCACTGCGATAAGGAAATAAAGGTAAGTTTGTAAAGGGAGGATCAGCCACAGCGATATCAGCTGCACGCTCGCGCTCCAGTGCACGTCCTCCCTCCTCTCTCAGACAGTGGAATGAAAATTGATTCTGCAAAGTCCTTTACAGGCCATTAAATCTTAACAAGAGCAATCTCTTATATTCCGCTGACAAATGATGGCAAAATAACACAGTGCTTTTGTGTGTCTGCCTGCTGCTGGCGCCCACAGTCGTCATCAACCTTTGGAAATGGTGACAATACCGTGCTTTTTGAAAATTTCCGATATTCTGAAGAAAACGTGCGCCCCGTGTGCCCAGGCTTGTCCCCGTTTGTGACACCCTCAGCTTTTGCCTCCTGTGCTGACCTTGGTGACGGAGGTCAGCGATGGCGTCCAGCGATCTGTGAGTGATGCGCCTGTTGCGCCAGAACCAGCCTCGGGTTCACTCACCCACAGCATTAGTTCTCTTTTCCCGCACCCATCCTCTCATCCTCTGTTTTCCTCATCTGTTTATCACTGTTTTTCCTTCTCTTTCACTCCTCTGCTTCCTCAACCTCCCGTTTTCGTTTTCCTCTCTCGTTTCTCAGCCCCACATCAGCTCCTTTCACAGTCCTCCACCTTGTTTTCATCTGATGTCTCCCTCTCGCTCTCTCTCTCTGCCCTTTTGCGTTCTTTGATTAGGTTGTTGGCATTTTCATTGAGATCTTTGTATGATCAGTGAAATAACTCCCTAGTCACAGTCTCATCTGTCCTCTGTCTTCTTCTCTTCCTCCTCCTCTTTATATACCTCTCCTACTCTTCAGTTCTCTCACGTCACCACCTTCATTCTCTAGCTTCATTATATCCTCTTTTTTCCTTGCCTCTAGCTGTTGCCCCTAAGTTTTATCTCTTAGCGGTGTGCAACATGCCGGATTCTGGACACCAACTGGCATTTTTCATACGTATGAATCCCTCATATAGCATCACATGCTAGCCTCTGTATCAGTAGACTTACTTTGGCTAATGCAAGCTAGCTAGGCAGCGTAACAGTCCTAAATAAACTGTGTAGCAGCCTTTTCCCACAGGAACTTTAATTATTTACATGGGTTTCTCAAAAATCTCAGAAAATTTTCATCTAATTCTCTTTACGTCAAACTTTTTTTCAGAATTCAGTTTAAATGCACCAGGATGTTGCTTCTAGCCCGGAAATAAAAATGTCAATTATTTACTGCCCGTACCGTCCTCTTCAACAATCTGTATTAATACTACGATAGCGCTGCTGCTTGTTGTTTTATTTCCATAAACGTCCCCCCCTCTCGCTTTCCATATGCGCGGCTGCTGTAGTCATTATTCTAAATGTGAGATGGTCACGTCAGCTGCTGATCGTATTAGAAAATGCTTTGTAGTCATTACCACTATAAAGCACACACATACACACACAAGTACACATGCACAAGCCTGGTGATGGCAAACCCCGGATGGCTGACGCTGCAGTTTCGGGAGCAAAGAGAGAAGATGATGCCTGAAAACAGACGGAACGTGTTTAAATATGATTCTGGGTATGTGGTGGGTGTAAAAGGAATGAGAGGATGAGCATTTACAGAGCAGATAAATTAGACAAGAGCAACAGAGGAATACAGCGGAGGAAGAGGAGGAGGAGGTGGAGAAGGTTGGGAATGGGAAAGAAAAGCATTGGGAGAAGCTGCATGTCTACACGCCTTTAATCTGTGGATGGTTGAGGGGAAGCAAACAATAAGCTATTATCTCTGCGAGACTTGGCTTTAGCCGGAGCGGTGTGGTACCGCACGCTGCCGGAGACGGAGAGGCTTAGAAGAGAGTCACGTAGCTGCGCTGCTTCAGCACTCACACCGAGAGATTAACAGGAGATAAGACAGCAACACCCACCACTCCATCAGCACCATCGTTAACAACAACCCGTAGTCTGGACACATTTACCGAGTTTACATCCTGCTGCAAGTTTGTCTGACTTTACCCCCGGGTTGGGTTCGAATGTAATCTGTCCTTCCAGTGTGCAGAGCTTCCTCGTTCCTCATTAGGATGTTAGTCAGTGGTCAGCTGGTAGTTACTAACTGGTTACTAACTTCATGGACGTCCGTGTGTTCCACTCATCAGCGCCTGAGTCACATGTGACATCTAGTGGCAGAGGCTCCAGCTCGGACTCCTGATCAGACCAACAGTCTTCGTTTCCCTGGTCTCACAGTCATCTTTTTATTGTGTGGTTGATCTTGTTTCTGCTTCCTGAAGGACTCTCTGCTTAAGGGGAAAAGATGTCTCCTAAATATGCTTTTGCTATCCGATGGGCTCGCCCAGGCAGCCTCTGTGGAAGGAGGAGGTGGCCAAGTTTGACAGCAGTGCTGTTAAAAAGCTGACGTCACTGCACTGACTAAGAGCCATCGGAGAGAGGTGTCACACAGAACTCCTCTCCTCTCCTCTTCCTCTCCTCTTCCTCTCCAGTAGCCTGCTGCTGTGGAACTGCTTTCCAGTGATGGCTAAATTTAACTGAACGACTTCCTCCCCTCTCTTCTGATATAATGTTCTCCCCTGCTTCTCGCCTCTCTCTCCGCTTCTGTCTCCTCTTCCTCTTCCGTTGTCCTTTCTCATTGCCTTCCTCTCACAGCTCAGTCCCAAAGTGTGATTTCTAGTCCTCAATCCTCCCCCAACTACTTCCTGGCTCTCCTGCCTGTTTACCTTATTGAACTCATCCTCAGTCTTCATCCTCCAGCCACTCTTCTTCATCCTGATTGTTGTTTTCCTCTTATTTCCTTCTGTACCGGTGTTGTTCTGGCCGCTCTCTCTGTGAATGTCGGGCTCAGGCGCTGGTCTCTGTCTGAACCCTCTGAAGGATGCTTTAGTGGAAGTTCTAATTTAATATCTGATGGGAGAGGGTTTGTCTGTCTGATCTGTCCATTTTTTCTATTAACTCTGTGCTGAAGAGAGCCTTTGAAGAGGGCCTAATTAAGACGGATCTTTTACCTGGGAATTATGGTCGGAATATTGGAAAAGGATAATTGCTTGCACAGCCGCAGTCAATTGTGACTCAGCCCTCCGACCATCCCGCCGCTGTGTGGTACCGCACTTCATCCGCTAACAAGCCACCACAGTCGGGTTTAATTACCTCATTTATATGTAAAAAGTACATCACCCATTATAACCATCTATTATGTTACTATGTAATCGTATCTGAATGCAATGAAATACAGCGTTGGGATCAAGCTGTAATTTCTGTACCTTCATCTGTGGGATCCAGTTACTGCATGTATAGGTTTATCATTTAGTTATTCATATAGGATTACATCTTGCACCGGCACAGCATCAGTTACATAAATGCGACTTGAAGCTCCTGGTTTGGGGGTCCAGGAGGGAGCAGCTGGAGCAACTTATGGCTCCCGCTGCCCTTCTAACCTCTGTGAGCGTCGTCCTGCTGCAGCCCGTCACACTGGCTGGAAATCCGCTCCGACACGTCAGCGTTTAACCTGATGTAATGGAAAATGACAGGTTTGGGAAAGCCAGGACAGCGCCAGCGCAGCGAGCCACCCGTGCGTTGGGTCTTTGTGCTTAGACGAGCTTTCCCATCAGCATTTACTTAAAAAAAAAAAAAAAAAAAAAAAGCAGCACAACACCAGCATGTATCGTTTAAAATATTGAATTGTCAAGTCAAAGGAAAAACAATTTGCATTCTTTCACACAATCGAGGCAGCTTAACGGCTTAACTCTTTCAAACCTTTCTGGATTTTTCATCTTTGAAGAGGGTGTGAAAGTGATATTTTCGAGAGCTGAATGAAGGCTGTGGCGATACCACGTTGGTTTGCGTGCCGCGGTGCATCCTTCACAAAGGAACCCGTCCAAAAGCCTCATCTCAGCAGGCTAATTTCTATTTTCATACTCTGCTGTGTCAACATGTAAATGAGGGTATTATTTATGGTTGAATGTGAAAATCAGTAGTTAAAATGTGTATGAATGTCGCACAAACTGTCATCTGTTGACTTTCTGAAATGCTGGAAAACGCTGCCTTGCTCCAGCGACAAAATGAAACTTGCGGCGACTTTGATGAGTCATTCTGCTCGCTAATTAAACACTCACTAATAATTTGTCATACATTTCACGCTAGAAAACAATTTGTTTTTTTGTATTATTTATTTTCTACTTTTTCTACTTCTCTACTTCTCCATTTTTGTTCATCTCTTGTAGAAACGAGCTTTCTTAGCCCTGTCCTGGTCTTGAAGGTTTAGTCTTAATCCTGGGAATCTGTCTGGCCTTTCAAAGAGAACAACTGGCAGACAGATAGCAGAGGAGCTAACCACCCATAACACGCTGTATTTTGTGCATCAACAGTATTCAATCAATCCACGCGGCGAACCGATGGCGCTGCTCTGGAACCTTTTGGATGTTTCTTCTGTTGACGGTGACATAAACAATAGCTGCTCCGACTGAAACCTACTGACGGCTTCCTTCATCAACAGAGCCTGCGTCAAGGTCATGAACACGGCACCATAAGATCTGACGGGTTTTTGAACGTGCCATACATGCGTGTTAGTGACATTTTGTTAATATTTATCGGAGATCCTTTATGATACATCAAAGATGAGCCGAGGCGGTGCTGATTGAATTCACGGCCCTCTTCCTGCAAGGCTTCAAGGATAAAACCGTTGACTCCAACCTCCACTTTGGTTTTTTTAATCTTTATTCACTTCTATTTGGACAAAACATTGCATCCAATGACCTTGGTTATTGGCTCCAGTCCTCAGGTTGTGTCTATCAGTTTTCACATCCTGCATGTTCTGTTCTTCTCTTTTCTTTCCCTTTTTATCCCCTTGAGCTGTAGAGCCACAACTGAGCGTGACCTCTGGCGGTGAGAACATGTTTTCTCCTTGCCATTCAGTATCGAGCTATTTCAAACAACTTTTACAAAATACACACACACACACACATACACACACACATCTACTCTCTCTCTCTGTCTTTCTCTATCTCTCACACACACACACACACACACAAACTTTCTATGCATATGATAAAATAATATACGATAATATAATGCGGAGTAGAAAAATCACTGTTTAGCTCAAGGTGAACAGTTAATATCTCAACAGTCAGCTGCAGAGGCAATCGCAGTTGCAGCTAATTGAGTTATGTCACTCAAATTAGCCAATCAAATCGATTGATGGCTGTTAGTGAGATGTTGTAATGAAAAGATGTGGCGTCTGCGGCACTGAGAAAAGTTCATAAAGCAAATGGAGAGCCTAAAACGTGTTGCTGTTTCCTGCAGTCATTTGCAAAGTTTTATTTCCTGCGTTTTGAAATTGTGGCATTAGTCTAGAGTAGAAACATTTGGCATCAGTGAGAGGTACGGCAGATTCCCAGAAACCTTGCACGACTCGTAACAAGTTTCCATTTTATGAGGTTAAGACCTTTGCATCGGAGTCATGAAATAGTTGTTATTTGTGATAAATATTGGTTATCATTTAGCTGCTTTCAGAACAAGCGTGTGCCATCTTGTTTCCAGGTTTTTGGTGCAGGAGCTGTCCTCTGGTTGCCTTCTCAGTTCCAGTCTACGCCTGTTGCAGGATGCACCATAATTAAATCAGGCTAACTGTCAAGAGTATGAGAAATGCTAATCTTTATCTTACATGCAACAAAGTAGCGCTTGAGGCTATTGTCTCTAGTCAGAGGTCCTTGCCTTTGTTTATATGTTTGATTTGCCTGGACTGACATCAGATGTATATTTGCATCATTTCCATATTTGTGCATGAGGGTTTCTTTTTTGTTTGTTTGTTTTGACTGGATATTAGTTTCATATGCCTGTTGGCTAGTTGTTCACCCCCACCTTCTGCAGTAAATAAATACCTCAAACACATCATTTTCCCATGGCCTGCAATGGACTTCAGGGTTCCATATGACCTCATTGTTTGGCGTGGTACCGTTGCCTCATTCTGTCCAATGCTCGGCTGTCCAGGCTGAAACAGTTCACCACACCTGGGACAGCAGAGATGTGCATCTTTCTGCCGCTTTAACGCACATCACTTTTACATTTAATGCCTAACTCTATTACCATACTGGCCGGTCGTCAGAACTCCCTGCACATGGGAGTGGCTACCTTTAAGTTTTATGAGGAAAAATAAGTGTAATGTTCCAGTAACTCACAATGTTGATGTACTGCGATGATGATGACGATGATGATGTGGTCTAAAACCTTGGCAGGAGGAATCACACCTGTTTGAAACGGCCATATCTCGCGCCCGTGGCGGAGAGCCTGCCAGGACGTTCTGAGTCACACCAACTGCTCGATGGCTGCCCAGTTCTGTTTCCTCAGCTTGGCTTTGTGCTCAGTGTGCAATGACTCGAGAAGCAAAATGTTGACGGGGGCAGATACTTTTTAAATGGACCTGCAAAGGCAGAGTTCTCCTGGAGTATGAATGGGCTGAACTTTGCAGCGGTGCAGCCGTGCTCAAATAGATCATTAGGGCTTCTGCTTTTTAAAGCTGCAATTACCGAGGTGTTTGTTGTCGCAAATAAACATCCCGGTGGGGTTTCAGACAACGGTAGTTCATTTGAAGAGGTCACATCAGAGTAATACTCTAAAGGTTGAGAACACAGTCTGCAGGGGGCTTTTTTAACGACGCCAAAGAACAAATCTTACGCCCTGTACCTTCAGATGCTCCTCTTCATCAGGCGAGCTTGAGATGTTAATACAAGAGCCCGTGCCAGAGATTGCTCTTTTAGAAACATATCTGTTATTGTCCGTTCAAGGATACACGGCGTGATACGGGTCTATAGCTGACGCGGTCATGGTTATCTTTCCCACTTCCATCTCTCGGGTGCGTGCGTGCGTACGTGCGTATGTGCGTGTCAGCACAAGCAGTCGGTTTACAAATACGCTGCTCTGTATCTGCACATCAGGAGACATTCCTTAGTTGTAGCGGCACAGCAAATCAGATTGCATGTTTATTCAGCAGGGACACGCTATTTGTCTTGTTTTGTCCCTAAGTGATAGTGAGTCGTATACAAATATGCTCACAATTTGCTCTCATCACCATCGGCGACCCGCTGACATTTATTATGAAAACCGAGTTTAAAAAAAAAAAAAAGGCTGCCGTTGATCCAACATAATCTTGTTAAATGTGTGCCGGCGCGGTGAATGCGGACATTAACATACGCTGGCCTTCAAGGAACAACTTTGGGAGCCCAGGAGAGCCATCAGCAATGCTAATGTGTGTAGATCAGCTGGGATTTGAGAGCCTGTGAGAAAAGCTGCATTACTTTAAACAATGCTGATAATCCAACTGAAAGCCTTCAACCCAGGTGGCTGTGACCCGGTCTTAGATATTTCTCTGTTTCACTGTGCCGGCTGCTCGTATTGAAAGCTGTCCTTGCACAGCTGACACGTAGCCCGCTTTAGGGAAATCCTTAAATCACAAGATTAGTGATCTGACTCCCTGCTCCTCTTTTCTCCCATCTTCTCCCGTGCTGCCTCTTTCCTCCAGTGGAACATTAAATTATGTATGACAACGTTGCTTGTTGTGGCAGAGCCACGCGTCATGCCAGGCGGTTTGAACCAATGTCGCTGTGACAGAGACGTAAATCCACCGCCGTGTCCTGACAGATGAAGGAGTTTCGGCTTGCATATGTGGCTTTGTCTCTGCGGCCTGACTGAGACACAACGCTCTGGCAACTACCAGAGCCGAAATATAGACATGTGGTGCAAAAGAAGACGCTAACGCTACAAGTGTGGCGTGCCCAACGTGCGGAGCGTGCCTTGCCTCATGGTTTCACCAGTGACGGGTGCAGGCACAGGCGTGATGACCTACTTCATTATTCAGCTAGTTAGTCACATTTCATCTCAGAGATTTCAGCGCAGACTAAAACATTGATTTCTGCAGCTGTCCTTGCGCATCTTAACGCGGTGATAAGAACCTTTGCGTGTTCTTACATAAGCTCCACATTAGCATTGTAATACTGTCATTTGACTAGGAAATGTTTTGATTGAAGTCAAATCGGTGCAGAGTAAAAGCAGTCAGATGGAGGCATGTTCCACCGCCTGTAGTTACATCATGGCTGTTGAGTCACTGGCGAAAAGGAAACGGTCACCTTGATTTATAGTAACCCAGCTCAGGGTAAAACAAAGATATTGTTTGCTGTTGAGCCAGCGCACTCCTGGGAGACGTCTAAGAGGAAATACGCAAGCTCTAATTGCAGTTGCAGAGTCCGAATTTTATTACTGTGCAACTTTAATCATAAATCATTTGCATTTTGTGAGCAGCTCTTGAGTGTGGAGGCAAAGTCCTCCATCCTGAGCTGTTATCAGGAAGACATCAGGCAGACTGAAACGAAAACCAAGATGCAGTCAGGCAGGGACCACTCACTCTGTCTGCAGTTTAGGATGGAGAGACCACAGCAGAGAAGGACAGATTTGTTCTGGTACCAGGGGATTATTTAAATATGACTGGACTCAGATAAGGTCATCAGGGACCGAGTCGTGTTGCTGCACTCCTCTTTAGAACCATCACCACCAACTTCAGTTGTGTGGTATTACAACCTGTTGTAGTGTGCTTTGTTGTTTTTGATGTTGAAAAGCATTTCAAATGTCACATGTCTGTAGTATTTCAGGCTTTTAAAGTTATTTAAGACCTGAAAATCATTAAAGATGTTTTGCTGAGTCAGCAGACAGCTCAGACAAACTTGCTTTAGCTTCAGCCTGTAAATGAACTTGGGCAGCCATATATATACTAAGCCAGAGTCTAAGTGAAGGACTCTGGAGAATGTATACCATGTTTTTAAGCAGCTGGTCTCTTCAAAAGTTCCTCTCTGTTGATATAACAGTAACATTTTCACATTTTCATCAGCAGTGTAATATGAGAATGATGTCATCCACGAGGGGGGATGTTGCCGGAGGTATTAGAAAACAGCTCCAAAGCAAATCTTCTCTCTCTCTCCTTTGACTGCTGAACCTGGCAGGAAACCACGCTCCATGGGTACGAAGCTAAAACACGTGGTGCTCATGGATTAGCACCTCGGTTTGTGTGTGCATGTATGTTGGCTGTTTTCCTGTCTTTTATTATTGTTTGTCTGCCCTGCCTGTTTTTACTGTGTAGTATCCACTTTCAACAAAATGACAGCAGTTTCACTAATGTCCTTTTCCCCTCACATGGGGGAGAAGTCAGCATTTAGCCAGTGCTGCAGTATGAGTCCCAACCCATTAACTAGCAGCTTAGATATACCACAATGCACCTCAATTACGAGGTGTCTCCGCATATTACCTGGCAATGTAACATATCAGGCAGCTGAGCTTGTTGGTATGGAGGTGAAGTTATTAACCCGTTTTTCCCAGTGTAGGAGGCCATTTTGTACCTGTCTGTTTTATTCTGTGTTTGTTTCCAGAGTTAGCGTTCTGCTGCTGGGGCGGAGGTAGCAGGGATCCATTCTGTGTTTCTGTGTGTCTTTAGGGAGAGGATGAACAATCTATCTCGCCAGGATGCTGTAAATGTACATGGTTGTTTTTTTAAAGAAAGTCGAAGTCACTTTGTGGGGCTGTAATTAGGAGGAACTCTTCCATTCTGAGGATCTCTGGTGGGATTCTGTGAAGTTAAGTCTGTCCTGATACACGCAGGATTTTTGGGGTTTTTGGTTAACCAGACTGACTGGGTAGTGCCCATGAGAAATCTGGGAGTTATTACCTTCCCTGTACTGTACCGCTTCATCTCAGGTGAATTCCTAAGGAGTGAAAAACAGTGGGTGTAGACACTTTGCTTTGGTCAGAGACAGGAAGACAACAAAAACTCCCCAAAGTGAGTTTGGTCGATCTTTTCACACAGACACTCATATGATCTGTCTGGCACCTGAAACGAATGCAGCTGTGCAGCGATGATGACTTTGAATTTGTCGCAGCTCTATTGACAGAGTGATCACACAGCGGTAGCACTCTGGCCGTCCCGCCTTCTCTCTCATTTACACTGTGGGCACACGCCAGTGTTTTTCTCCCTCCTTGCTGGCCTGCTCAGCCAGAGGAAATGAGGTTTAAGCCGTCCTTGTCTTTTTTTTTTTTTGCAACACTTATCTTGAAATTTCTGCCTAAAACCTTTCTACTTAATATAATATCAAAGCACCTCATCGATCAGCAGAGTGCTACTTTTACCAATAAATATTACCATAAGGATGAGAATGAAGTGAGTATGTGGGGGTTTTAGACATCTTATTGGGATCTTTTGAAGTGCGGAGTACAGTCTTTTCAACGTAATAATATTGCATAATGCTTCAATAGAACCAATTTACATTGATCTTACTGACCACTCTGACCATTTATTCAGGAAGAGTTCATTTTTTTTAATCAACCAACCACATTTAAAAACAAATCCTACTCCCCCATCGTTCACTGCGCTCGGTGAAAACTTTCAGGGTGAACTTATAGTGTTGGTGTAGATTTCTTTTCTCTGTGGGCCTGGCAGAATATTCTCAGGCCTTCTTATCTGAACGGCGTAGCAGCACCAAGGAGTAGAAATGCTTTTGCCAAGCCTGCCCTGATTTGCTAATGCTAAAATACAAATATAATTTGCAATGTTAATCTTTGCAAATGAGGCGGCAGCACAACGAACCCTTTTTAACTGTTTTAAATGGAAACATTAGGAACAGTATGCTAATGGCCAATCAGTGGGGAGAACCCACACAAGACCCCTTATAACAACCACACAGCCAGAGGCTGTGTGGTTGTTATAAAGAGACCAAAATAAACAGTGCTGATGAGGATGCTTGAGTAAAGGTAGCGCATATGAGGCATGAGAGGAAGTGCAGGGACTTCACAAAGGCCCGTTAGGCGTGTGGGGTCCTGGAATTCATCCCACACATCATCAGGCTGGACCAAGAAATGAAGAGTAGATGAGAAGAGAACCTGCTCCCTTCAGCACTGATGGGTGAGGAGGAGGTTCCTGAATATGGGGTCTAGACAGAGTCAGAGGCCCCGGGTTTGCCATCAATACTGTGGTTCTTCTCGCTGCGAAAAACTCCCACTCAAGACTCAACAGTCAGTCATTCCTGAGTGTTTCTGTGTCACATGATTACAAACGCGTGTGGTCACACAAATTGAACATGCGTCATCTTCGGAGCAACACGTGGGGGGCTGAGCCCTTTTATAAGGATTCTGACTGGTTTATTGGGTGTTACGCCCTTCCACACAGCCACGGTTATTTAACCGACTGTGTCATACCCTTTAAAAACCACACGTTTGGCTCAGGATCTCTTTCTTCTACTGTCAGACTGAAAAAATGGGGGCACACACATATACAATTTGCCTGCGCTGCCTTGGCAGCGTACCGTTCATCATCAGTGTCGAACCTGTACCTTCCTGGCAGTGAATCGACGGGCCTGACATCTGCACAAACCTCACTGGCTGAAATACACGTTTTCAGTCACATGTGTCGATAAATTCCGCGTAGATTGTAGACAATATGCATTACACCATTATGGAAGCGCTAATGAACCGCAATCAGATTTTATTGTGCTGTGTGTCCAACCAAAACGAGTGAATAGTCTTGATTAAAAGATAAATGGCAGCTGGCTGCCTACCTTTCCGACTGCATGTAGCAGCGAGATGATTCTCCTGTCAGGGTCACCTGAGCATTTTACCATGCATCTGGGCGCGCGCGTCACATCCAATGCAGATGAAGAGGACTGCAGCATGTTACTTTCCAGCAGGACAGGGGTCTGGTTGGGCTCTGCCCTTGCCAGAAAGAGAGAGAGAGATGAAACGAGGCTGGAGGAAGTCAATGGCAATCAGTGGGGTTAGACAAGGAGAAAGAGGGAGAGGATGTAGAGGAAGAGCGAGTGTGAGGAGCAAACGGAGAGGGTTGAATAAAGCTTCCGGGCCCCACAAGGCAGAGCTCTCAGACATTTTAATCAATAACTGCAGCTCTATCAAAGGACAAGCGATAGGCCGGAGACAGAGGAATTGTTCTGCAGTCGCCGTCTCACCCCGGAGGAGTGACTCAACATTCTGGAACAGGCCGGGGTGGAAGAGGGCAACAGAGACAGATGGATGTGGGGAATGACAAGGAATAAGGGACGGGTGGAAAACAAGACAGAGCGAGGGAGGAGGGACAATTACAGAGACAGAGCGATGTAGGGGAATGAAGCAAAGTTTCCATGATGGATCTGCCTCTGCTGGTTATTTCCTGCCATCGTGTCACAGCCTGTACATCATGGGGCTAATGCAAAAAAATCCACGATAGAAACGCTTTTCAGATACACGTAATGACAGCGAAACAGTTTTCCTTTGCACTGTAATCGTCTCCTGTCCCTACTGTTTATGATGGATTTCCCTTTGTACAGCCAATTTAATCAACGCGATGGGGAGGGGGAAATAAATCACCTCTGGTTCAGCCGGGCTAAACGCTACACGTAGCATGCATCTTTATTGTCTTTTAGTGTTTGTTCTATATCGCTATCAGGTTTTGTTTTGTTTTTTTTACCATTAAACGGCCTAATCTATAAAGCAGAAGGTACCCATTGTTGTGTGGAGGAGCAGAAATGCCACTGCTGATTTATTGATTCGTAACTTTCTTCTCTCCTTGCCACCTGTCCTGACTGTTTGCAGCAGCAGCAGCCACCAAAAAAAAAAGAAAGAAAGAAATGATATGAACCAAATACTACTAAAACTCAAATCCTGGCGTGGTGCTCGCAGGATCGTGTGCACATTCTGCTTCTCTTTAGGGATTGAGAGCCTGGCGTGTTGTTGAAGAACCATGTTCAGGATACGGTGGCACTTGAAAAGATTTCTGTTTTTTTGCCCTCTCTGACTTTCTCTTTGTGTATTCGAGTCGCAGAGTGCTACGCAACAGTGGAATGGAGTAGTTGCAATGTGGAAAGCACATTCTTGTGTGTGTGTGTGTGATAGAGAGAGTGTGTGGTGTACATGCATGATGTGAATAATTGCACAATTGTGCTCCCTGCTGTCTCTGTGGTTGGCGAACTCTGCGGCGTCCCAGCAGGTCCAGTCCAGCCTGGTCGCTGACAACGCATTCACCGCTTGAGCCCCGACACAGGAACTGTTTTTCTAGTGGTTAAATCATCAGTCTCATTATTTGAATTAAAATAATAATTATTAAAATGTCTGCAATTAAATCATAAAACATTTGACTGAATAACTGGAAAGTCAGCTTTCACCACAAATTCACCTTCTCACATTCTCTTATTTAAACTGCACAACTATGGAGGAATTGGAAGTGGATAGCAGTACATGCTGCCATCCTCCGCTTCCTTTCCCATCCTGTGAGAGGACGATGCCTCTCTAAACTGCAGCTCCACATCATCTCCATGTAATTGTCAAGGTGTTTGTTCCACATGTCAGAATCTCACTGGGAGCTAATTACTTCTACCACGCTCCATTACCAACAAGCTTTACTTCAGGAAACACACACATTCATCAATGTGTCTGAAACTTACAAAAAAAAAAAAAAAATGAAAAAAGGAAAAGGGATGTTAGCGTTAAGTAAAAATTTCTAAAAAAGAGGACAAAGATCAACAAAATGACACACAGGCTATACCAAAGAAGAACGTGTAGCTCGCTATGAAACACACCACTCAGCCTTAAAAACTTAGGTTTACGAGGTCTGGGGGGGCTTACAGGATATTTTATCACAACTAATTACCTCCTGTTCTTACCTATTAGCTTGATAAAGCTTTATTATATGGAAAGGTAGCAGCAGATATTTGAACAGTAAAAGAAATCCAACAGCGTTTGTTCAGAAAGTGCTGACGAGCATGAGCGGAGGAAAAGCAGAAAGTCACATTTTAACATTTTAATCAGTTGGAAGTTTTCTCAAGGACGGCACAGCCGCAAATTTGCAGGCAGGTGTTTATTGCCTTTGGGTCATATTTCTTTAAGCTTTGACCCAGCTGCATTTGTCATGTTGTCAAATAAAGAGTGTCTATCGCTAAAACAAACTCTGACGGCATGTCAGGGGCACGATTCAGGATAGCACTGTCATTATACGCTTTTCAACCTAAAGCGGCATAACCATTATTCAATACTAACCTGATGAAAAATAAAGGAAATATAAGGAATATACAACACCCTCATTAAAAGTGTTATAAATGTCATTAATTACAGAAAATGCAGTAGAAGGTATGGCTGTAAGTTTAATACTGGGGGAATATTTAATGGTTTCGGCAGTGAGGGGTTGATAGAAAGAAAGAAAAGATGCTTTTGGTCTAACACGAGAGGCAGAAGGTAAGAAACAGGGGAGGAGTGTCAGAGTGCAGAGAAGGCAGATAAAAACAGACTTATAGATGCGCAAACTGACAGACTCTCACATGAAAGAGAGTAGAGAGCATAAAAGAGAATATTCAAATTTTAAAAGAGCTATAAGCATGCACTTATACACACACACACACACACACACACACACACACACATAGTGCTGTCACTGTGTTCATACAACGAGACCGTTCTCTGCTGTTTATTAGGCAGGATTCTTGAGCTGAAATGAAATGGGAAAAGTGCAAGAAAAAACAACAACAACAACAAAAAAACAATACTGCTGCAAGATGAAGGAGCATCATCTGGCACAGTGTCATGTGTGTTTTAAATAGAATGTCAGAAAAGGACAGAGGAAGGGGGGAGAAATGGACCGGCTTTCAGATGTATGGAAACAGAGAGCAAAGGAGAGAGAGAGAGAGAGAGAGAGAGAGAGAGAGAGAGGGAAAAAGCATTTACACTTTTCACGGACAGACAGACGGACAGATGAAGAGATATAGAATGGCAAAATAGAAAAACCAAAAATACAGAAAGGCAGGAAGGATAGAAGCAGGAAGGAGAGTTAGGCAATGTTCTCGTCCTTGTATTAGCTCTAATTCCCCCTAATGTACCCGGTATTAAAGGGGGAGTTCACCCATTTTCTCCGACCTTGACTATAGCACTTTGAAAAGCTGTAGCGGTGAAAGCTGGCAGAGACTGTTTGGCTTCGTGCCCACAGTTCAGCCCTACGTCACGCTCACCATTTTTTATAACCGCATATTTTACGTTTTCTGTCGCCCTGACGTCCAATTTTCCCTCGCTCCACCTTCCAAACACACACGTTGTTTACATCCTGTTGTTCCTGGTTTAGATACATACTCAAGGCCTAAGATCAAACCTGAAAGGAAGCGATTGTAAATGCTGCTGCAGCGGGGAGAAAAAACAACAAAGAGCAACAAAACCCTAAAAATAGTGTAAAATGCGACAGGGGCGCAGCTGATGGTTCTAATCTTGCAGAAATGGAGGATGCGCGGGAAAGGCAGAACGTCACTTACTCACATGGTAGGCACATTATAGCAGAGTAAAACTGACTGGGTCCTTTTTAGTGCTGGAGTCGAGCAGTAACGACTTCCTTCCGTGTTTGAAGCAGCCATGGTTGAATCCACGATCGCGTGTTGATGTTTGACCTCTGGGAGAGGCAGGTGTCCGCTCAGCTCTGAGCCCATTGATCATTTTTAGGACCTCACACAAATGAGACAGAGCAAGGCCACCAATGGCTTTGAAAACAAACATTCACAGCTATTTTACTGCTGATGTCTGAGTCCTGACCTCCAGTGTTGATCCTATCATTCATCCGTTAGTCATCAGCTTTAGAGAGTAGAAAGTTGCACAAACACTAGCTGATCTGGGACTGAGAGAGACACGCTGGCTTCTGTGGAGATATCCTTTTCATTCTGCAAAGTAAAGCATTTCTTGCTTATGATAATGGTGGTTCGTGACCTTGCTGACCACCTACGGCGGCCGTGACATTATTAGTATGTCCAACAAGCGTGTCCAATTTAAGACACAGCAGGTTACCAAAAGAAGGTGGCCATCCAGTTTCATGTCCACTCGTTGGAAATCTCCTCTGGTCAAAGGCTGAATCGGTGCGATAAAAGAGAGAAACGCGTGTTAGCGGGCTACAGCTGAGTTGGTGAAAAGGAGGGTATATTTTCTGTGCTAACAGAGGATACACTGATGTGCTCTAAAACTGTCACCTGTAATGAATCTGAGAGAACAGTGATAAAGAGCTCCGAGGGGCCGGAGCATATGGGCCTGCTGCATCCATGTAAATCACCTCAGAGCTGCTGAATGCTAATGTTGTGTGTCCACCTAACAGTGGACGGATGATAGTAACACCTGATTATTTCCACAAAGTACCATAATCTAAACGCCATCTTTTTACTTTCAGTGAGCAAATTACAACGTACAGTGTTCGGAACATTCTCAAGGCTAATTTTATGATATAATTAATGTGATTATCTGTGTTGGTATTAGAGTGGGAGTGCTTGATGAGTTCTCCCTGGACTTCAATCAAGTGAAGTAAATCAACAGCAGCGAGGCTGAAATACTGTTCGGGTCTGGTAGACATGCTCGCACGGTTCGTGAAAGAATCCACGGATCCTTCAGTGGAAACTGCCTAAAAAGCGTGTGGGGGTATATTATTTGCAACAGGTGGTTTCCTGAGGCCGAGGCTTCTCTTTGTCACCCTCGGAGGTCAGTTTGTCAGCAGAGGTTGCAAGCAGGGACCAGAGGAGGCAGCGAGTCTGTCTCAGTGCATCTCTGCCCCCGGAACCTCATCAGCATTATCCTGCGTGTGGTGATGTATGTTCTGTGCCTTCGCCAGAGGCGCTCATCTCTGCAGACTCGCTGTGTTTTTTGTAGATAAATAACATCTGGCTTTCCATTACTTTAGATTCTTAGTGTCATTTGCAGTCGGTTTGGGGCTGCATTTGTGTTCAAACTTCACTGTAAGCCTGGTTTAGATGCTGTAACACCAGTGCAGTAGCACGGCACATCCGTTGCAGGAACACCAAAGCGTTCTTGTTGTCCTGAAAAGGTCAGGCCAGGCGGCCACAGGGTCTCAGGATAATAGCAGAGGTTTACTGTACTTGTTGTTTTGCTGTCATCCGTCAGTGGAAACTTAACCTACACTTCAGAGGTGGGAAAATCACCCAATTTACCCTTGAGTCCGAGCCCTAAAGGTCACCAGGTCATTCAAGAAGACAGTAACGGACGACCTGCTGTTGTTGCCTCGTCACCCACTTGTTCAGTGCACAGAGGCTTTTGCACATTCTCTCAAACAAAACCGACATGTGAGGTGAAAAATATAAGATTCACGTCCTCTGGAGTCTGCTGAGGTCTCTTCTGTTCTGTTTGCCACATTTTTGACTTCACAAAATGTTTCAGTAATTATGAGGATGTTTGAATACAAAGTTTATATTTCACAGCACATTTCTACAAAGCCCATTCACATTAATTTACTCTAATCTCAGGGCTCCATTGTTGCTTTGCATAACTGTTATCAACAATAAAAGTATTTACTTAATGGCTTTTCTATCTCTGGCCAGAACTCTCCAAACAAAAACACACCACTTACTTGAAAAAAAAAAAAAAAAAAAAAAAATCAGTGCTTTTCTTGTTAACAGTGATGGATTAAACTTGCACCCAGCTGGTGTTGATTCTCGTACTAAAGTCAGAGGGAAAGAAAAGAAAGACAAACATTTATTCTTTCATTTATTACAGCAGACCTTTAAATTTGCATTCAGTCACCTTAAAGGCACAAATAAATCCAACCATAAATTTACATCCACTGTCCTTTTCTTCCTCGGCGTTTATGAGAATGGTGCCTGGTGAAGCATACAGCGATAATAAATACAGACACAAGTGGTTTTAAGCAGCTTCTGTCCACAGAGATGGTGCACGTCTGATGCCGTGAAGGGCGAGAACCCACATGCATGACAGAAAGGATGAACGGGCAGATGGTCAGAGCGGCGCAGGTGATACCTGTCTCTATCTGGAGGCGATAGATGTAAAGGCAGGAAGTGAAACAGGATGGATGGACTGGAGCAGCAGGATAAGTGTAGATAATGGCGAGACATAATATCCGGGGGAAAAAGGACACGGTGGAGAGAGAGCAGAGGCAGGTGAAATCAGTTCAAGTAGGTGGACTGTAAAAGGATGGAGGGATGAAAAAAACAGGATGAGGATGGGTATTATCTGAAGGGAGGTAGAGTGGAGACGGGGACGCTGAAGCCGTTTTGTGTGTAGCAGTAGTAGCAGATAATCTGCTCAGTCTTGTGTTTTCGGAGTGGAGACACTCGTGTAACCGTGGTCCAGTTATTGCGCCTCTGTCTTGTGCTGCACAGCTCGAATCTGCAGACAGATCCACGTGTCTCTGTCACCGCCACCGGGACAGGTTCTTGTCCAAGACTGACTCCTTTGAACATGTATATACAGTAGTACAGGTAATAGGCTTGATCCAATAGCTGTAGGAGATGAAAAAGGGAGAGACAGGTAGAGATGGATGTGTTGATAGAGGACTGGAGGCATGCGTTTAAAATAGAATTGGGTGTCATGTCTGAAGACGGGCAGAATTGGACCACACCAGGGAGACAAGGGAGGACAGAGAAACAGAGAGCTGCGCATAAATGATGAGGCGTGTTCAGAGGACAGAGAGGAACAGCAGAGAGGATGGATGGATGGATGAACAGATGGATGGGTGGCTGAGTGAGCGATGATGGGGCAAGGAGGAAGGTGGTGAAGACAGAGGGAGGTAAGGAATTGTGGCCCAACCTGATGTCTGGAGGGCGGAAATTCATCTGACTGTCTGAATTATAGTCCAAAATCAGGTTTAACAGACTAATTACTGGAACACAGGATTTTCTGTCTGTGGGTGTCTCTCGCTGGCCTTAGCCTCACCCCCGTCTCACCACTCAGGCTGATTTTGAGGGCTTATAAGAGGGGAGGATGCTCGCGTTGATAGCAAACACCTCTGCTCTGCTCATAGATCAGCTCCCCTGACCTGCTTTTTCCCTTGTTAGCAGAGATTTTAACACACCCTGCTTCACACAACAGATGCTTTTACATTTTGTTACCCGCCGACCATCGCGCTTGTTTGCTCACTTTCAGGCCCAAACTGAGCAGGATAAACTACAATCTATCTATATGCTACCCACCTAGGTCTCTCTTGGCACCTGAATAAAATACAAAAGCAAATGTGTGATTGGTTAAGCTATTTTTTTAATTGATTCTTTATTTTTTGTTCCATTTAAAAAAAAAAAAAAAAAACTTGCCATGTATGTTGGAAAGAGCACGTGACTGAAAATACCGTGTGTACAAACATTTCTGTTTGTCTTCAGCATGCTTTGACACAGCTCCTGTCAAAAATAGACTCCCTACGTGTCCTCTGCGGAGAGTAACGCTGACCCGCTTCTCTTTTCTTTATTTTGGGAGGAAACAGAAACGCTGGGTAGAATGGCCCTGTTGTTTCTCTTGTGCTGCCTGCAGAGAGACGGCAACAGCTGCCTGTGACATAAAATCCACCTCTGTGGTTGTGTAGAGAGTCAGACTTAAAGATATGTTGTACAAAATTCACAAAATGATTCATAAATTTCTTCTCCACCATAACAATTGAACTCTAAAACATATTATCAATCTTGCACTTACAGTCAAGATGCATTTTAATCTGACTCTGCAAATGAGAAATTATTTATTATTTAACAACTGTGCTAGCAATTTCTTGCATTTATTCCTCTCTTAAACAATAAAAATGATATATAGCCGATGATGCCGATGAGGCCCACTTTGCCTTTTAAAAATTTAAACAAAAACACATCCCTAATGTGTGATGCCGATTGTTTAGCTCAGCGTGTGTACAATGTTGCAAAATTGTAATATTTACAATTCTGAAAAGCTTGTCCACAGTACAAATCAAACTCCCGAGAGGCTTGGATTGCTTGAAATGGCCCACTGAGTGTGGACGGCTGATGCCAGCACACCAAAGACACTCATCCGGAGAGCCGGCTCCACCCCAGGAGTTTCACCACAGCCGTGAGAGAGGCGTCTGAGCTGAGAGTGAACGAGTGACACGGGGAGCTGGACTCCCACCGCAGCACCTCCACCACAGGCTGAGACCACCAAGGTGCTTCACACTAGGTGTTGATCCCTTGTGGGCATCAAACTGCACCATTCCCACCCCCTCCACCTCCAGAGTCGACAACGGAAACACAAACTCCCAAATTTCTGCACACTCATTACTGCTGGGCTGCACGAGTTACTTCACACAGATTTACTGCTGTCCTCCCCTTTCTAACTACATCTTCAAATAGTCTTAATCATCAAACATCTTAAAACACAAACATTATATCAATTAATATTAACATTTAAACCTTGTCCTGCGGCCAGCTTGCACCCTGTGTACATGTGCTGTTTACAAGAATCTTTATAGTAGCAGCTGTTATAATATCAGAAGTCCAACAGCGTGGGCGTGTCTCGGGGTTAATGTGTGCTTTTGCCGTGCCCCGGTCTCTCAGACTGATGACAGTACTCGTTTTACTTTAAATCAGTTGCTTTAACATGCTGCTCAAACACACTTTGCAAATATTTTCCATTTGTGTTTTATTAGAATTCGGTTGTGTATAACCCAGTCATAAATATCAGGTGACGGAAGGCGTCTCTGGTGCATTTTAGTCTAGATCTCAGTTTCTGTCTGTAAAGCTTTCAGGCAGAGAGGGTCAGGGGAGCCTGCGTGGGTGAGCCCCTTTAATGTTACGCAGGTTTATGGACTCAAATGAACCAATGTTTCCTGTTAAACATATAAGGCAAACTCATGGCCTGTGATTGTTTTGGCATTTTGAGGGCTAATATTATAAGTCCATTATCTTAACCATGTTAGGCCTTTAACAGAATGACTTAAAATGTTGATATAATTTTATTTGTAGCGATGACATAATGTTAGTGATGGGAAACTTCAGCATGCTGATGGTTTTGGAGAAAGAAGACATTTAGAGATAAATTAAAAAACCAACAACATTGCAATGATGTTGTCCTGTTTGCTTCTGCTTCCTCTATAATTCTTTACTTGTTCGTTTATTCAATTGCCAGAATTTTCCCCTCAAATTTCTTAGAACTATCCAATTAATCAGCACCAGTAAGAAGAACAACATAATGAACAATAGCGTAGGTCTGCTTTTTCAACGGAGTAGTTTCCTTTGACCCAACTAAACCCAGTTTTACAACCACTAAACCACGTCTGAACCCCTTAAAATGTCCTCACTTTGCCAGTGAAATACTTTTTGTGGTACTTACAAAATAGCATAGTAGAAGAACATACGAGCACGAGCAAACACACACACACATGCACGCACACACACACACACACGAGGTGAGTTATCATTGCTGTGCCCTCAAGAGCACTATCAGTCAAAAAGTAATTCAGTCACAGCTTGATATAGTAGCGTGTGTGTATGTGTGTCCATATTTCCACACACTCGGACTTGCATGTATGACTGTGCATTGTGCACATTTTTGTGTGTGTGTGTGTGTGTGTGTGTGTGTGTGTGTGTATGCATGCGTGCTTGTGCAATATAATGGCAGGCCAAAGGGTGCTGAGAGAAATAGAATGAGTTGAAACTCAAAGGTATTCTTTAGCTTTTATTATCACACTTGCTGCGGGCAGAGAGGGAGAGAGAGAGAGAGAGAAGCAAAGATAGATGGAGAGAAGAGACAGGTGAACAGCTGAGAAAGAAGAGGAAAATGGGAAAAATAATCTCTTCTTCTCCTTCGGGCTGTAGAAGGGCCACTCTTTGTCCAGCTTCTTTGTGTGCGCTTGTCTGTTAATGCGCACATTTAGTCAGAAGGACTATATGCAAACATTTTGTGTGAAAGTAATCACCAAACTATCTTTTTTTAAATCCATGTACTCAGTGAAGGTAAACAGGAACAAAATATGGAAGTCTGTTGGCCTGTATCTGGGGGGAATATATCCCATTCATAACCAAAACAGACACCAGGGTTCAAACATGTGCTGAAGATTTCAGTCTTATTTGCAGTGACAGATGGTGCCGCCATAGAAACGCTGATGGTTCTGTGCACCAAAGCTCTGCTTTCCAGGCTGAGCAATGAAGGACGGCAGTCGATAGTGTGTGCTGCACGATGATGACCACGTCATCCACCAAAATGTCAAAGCCTGCTGCAAATTTTCCCTTGCAGACAGGTTCTGAATTTATTCTTTGTTGTGAGGCTGTTGCATCCTTCACTGTCGGCTCGTGTTTGCTTTTAAAATTAAAAGTGGACTGATGGTGCCAGAGTGAGCCCGAGCGCCTGATGTGGCATGAAAAAACCTGGCAACGCTCACACACTTAACTCAGACCTAGACACAGAGTCTGCCACCAGAAAAATAAAAAAAGTAAAAAATAAATGAAGCTTAGACCATGAAAAGCTATTTTTTTTATTTAAAAATTGAAAAGAAATGAAAAGTGATGACTCAAAAGTAGTTTGAAGCTGCAGCCGACCTCCAGAGCTGTGCTGAGGACTGGCCACACAGAAAAGATTCTTTCTACTCGAGTGTGACTGGCAAACAGCTGAGATTATGATATATCCTTCTAATCTCGGCGAGCGGTTAATTTACCGCGGCCCTCAGTCGTATCGCTGCACTTGTGACAGGCTGATGCTGCGGCGTGCCGCGCGCAGAGCATCTGTGGATCAAAAGGCGGGTCACATTGTCTTCGGGACGACTGCTGCTCTCGGCATCTGCTCCGCATCGCCGTCGAAGGAGACCATCTGTCTGCACATGAAAGTGCAGATAAACACAAAGAATCGACGGAGTTTATAAGTTCTGCACCGTAACAAGCACATGGGAGATCATAGCATCTCAGGCCAACCACACCAGTCGTCAGATTCTGCTATAAATCAAAAACTTTCCTCCGACTGCCACTTTAGATGATTCATTCTGTCTTTATTGTTGTGTAAAAGTTAAACACTTTTCAATTAACCAAGCCAAATAATCGACAGAGCCTAACATAAGTGCTGTTGAAGGCAGTGGATTGGACACAGGGTCTCCACAGGGTGTCTAAAAATCACATTAGTGTATGTTCCAGTGGAGGTGGACAGCAGCCAAACACACCTGTCACAAAATGAATCAATCAAAGGAAAATTGATGAGCAATCCTCTGCCCAGCGACAGACGTGAGAGCCAGAACTCGATAGAGCAGCACAAACACCAAGTAGCTTGTCGTCGATATTAAAAACACATTGAAGTGGAGCTGACAGGGTTCGCGTCACCGTGCGTCCTAGCTGGTGTAATCTTACCAATTAGCCCCCGTGTGTGGTGATGGATCTGTGGTTAATAACCGAGTTATCGGCACTGCTCATTAGCACTTCCCCAAGCGCCGCGTGCTTTCCCCGTCAGGCGCTCGCCGCCTTTGTTTAATCTTCTGCATATGAAAGAGGGAGGGTCTCCTGTCTGTGCGTTTAACAGACTAGTAATTAACTAGTGGTCTCTTATCTCCTTGTGTTGACAGAGTTGTCAAAGCTATGAGTCACTGCGACGGTGAGAAAGTTGGAGGGAGATGCGAGCAGATGTGGTTACACACACAGACATGAGAGGAAGCTGGTTCCTATTGATCCTTTAAAGGAGCCGCTGCGAGTCTCTTGTCACTTTATGTTGAAAGAATTGAAAACGAGCATGAACGCAGCTCACGGCGGAGCACGGAGAGGGGGCGTGCCGATCGTTCACCGGGCTTTGTCTAGGTTTTCGCTGCCTCGCCATTATTCCAAATCTTGGAAATAAGTTGTTGTCGCCGACTTTCATTCACACGGTACAAAGCAAAAAACGGATGACGATAGAGGATGGATTGAAACGAGGCAAAATGGATTTAAAAAAAATAGGGATAGACGGCAGAAATGACAGACAGCAAGATAAGCAGCCACCACAGGGATGACTGGGGGTTCTGATGAAAGACAGAGACGGAGGAAAGAAAGGAAAAATGGGGGAAACTGAATGGAAAACGATGATGACTGTGGCATTACTCACTGGCTTCTTACTTCCTGCTGTGACTGTTTCCATGGCAATATTTAGCATGTCAGACGTTAACTCTGCCTCCGCGGCTATCAGCGCCTTGTTAACCAATTAACTTCCGAGTGAGAAAATGGAGGCTGCATATGTAAGTGGGTAACACATCTCTCATCATTGAGCTTATGTCACCATGGCGAATTTATTCATTTAATGTTTGACACTACAGACATCACACAAGTAGCAAGCCTGAGCACGTGCACACTCTGGCCTTTGTGAGCTTTACCTAGCTGGCAGTTGCCTTAAAGTGCCCTTGAACGAGACACTGAATGACAAACAAGCTTTGTGACGCGGCGCTCGCTGCCAGCCCGCCGCTGAAGAAGAGTTTGTGAAAAGGCAACACATTCTGCAATTAAAGGTAGCTGTACACACAACAATGCCGAAGTGCCCTTGAAGGAGATGCTGAATTCCAAATTCAAGCAGGGGCGTTGCACCTGCCAAACCGGTGCTCTGTGAGTTGACGTGTGGAGGGTAGTACTGAGGAACGAGACGTTCTGACTCCTTCTCCTGACTCTCCTGGATGGACTTGTGACGTCAATCTACTGAAGGTTCGAGCGCTGGGATTTTTGGGTGTTGCAAAGATGAACTGCATCCTGAAAAACTAGCACGAGGCTCATTAAGTCCCCCAGAAGACAAGCAAAATTGTGCAGAGTGCTGATTGGTTGCAGTACTAGAGGCGGCAGCTTTGTGGCGGTAGCGTGGTCAGCAGTTGGACGTTACTGAATTTTAGATTTGAAGAGAATTTAGGCTGCAGACGGATAACAAATATGGGTAATGTGTTTGATGGATTGATTGTGTTTGTGTTCAAGCGCCTGTCCAGTCTGTTCTTCCTATTCACATGGTTGAAAAAAAATCTCTTTTATAGAAGGTAAAGCCTTGGTTGAAGTCACCTTCAGTAAAATGGCAGTTTTAAAGCAACTAAAAAAAGTCTCCCGTTGATAAATTACATCAAGAACCTTTAGAGTGTGTTTTTGCCATCAGTCTCCATCTTTGTGACAGTTTGATTTACCTTTTTTTTTTTTCAAAAAAACATCAGGGACATTTTTCCATTGGCCTTTTTTTTTTTTACCTTTAACTTCATTTTAATGGCATCAATTTATCAAATTATCACCACAAACATTGACAAGAGTGGAAGCCCGAATGAGTCATTGAGCATTGTTTCAAGGGATGTGCCGTTCGTGATGAATGCTCGCCTGTGCGGATGATAACCTGAAATAAATGCCAGGAAGTGTTGGCGAAAAAGTAGCATCGCTCACCTGGAGCCTAATAAGAGGAAATGTCCCCCCTGTGTGTGTCTTTGTGGGTTCACTTTATCACCTGATGAGTCACAAAAGTCATGAAGCCTTTTTTTAATGGCTCAGTCTTTGGAGGCTCGGGTCAATCTCATAACGCTAACACCAGCGTCTGCCCCCACAATGATTTATGGATTATAATCTCTGGATCCAAGTAAATTGGAGGAGGATTTCCTGTCAGGTTTGGCCTGATTGTAACATCTGTGTGGTGAGACAATCTAATCGATTTACCTACAATTAAAATTTTTTGCTTAACTGACATTAGGCGAGTGCTCATTAACTCCTCTTTTAATTGGTGCTGCTGCCATCATTGAACGGCCCTTCATGGTGGAAAGTGAGATGTTCAGTAGGTCCTTAACATCCTGTTTTGGCACTTATGAACGTTGTTTCATTGATAATTATTGGCTGCTTGCTTCAACTTGATGTTTTCCACAGTTTGCTGGAGCCAGATATCTGAGGATGGCAGCACATTCCGCTTTTCTCATTATGCACAAATCACACATCTTTGTCAGCAAGAAAACTCTTTTTTTTTTTCTTTTTTATCTTAAAATTCAGCATCTGGATAATCACCCTCTTTTCGTGTTTCTTGACGAGATGAAAATCCGAACCTGGATTGTTGTGCACGCCGAAGGTTTTGGGTTTGATGCCCTGTGTCGTCTCGGAGATAACTAAAAGGAGAGAGACAAGGAGAGGGAAAGAGAAATAGAGAGGGAAAAAGAGAGAGGGAACAAAAGAGAGGGAGAGAGAGAGATGGAAATGCTCAGTTATTACGTTGTGATGCAGCGAGAGCTGTTCGGGATGGCGGTTTCTGCTGATGGCGTCTAAAATGCGTTATCATCTCAGCAGTTCATCTTTGTCCCCTAATAACTGTGCATGTGGAGAACATAGCGTATGAGCATTAGCTGAACAACTGACAGTAATTAAGTTGGACCTCTTCTATTCTCCTCTCCTCACTGCGATTTCCTGTTAACCCTCCTCTGTTGTGTTTTTCCAGTCGGACCAGTTTAGTTCATCCACTCGAGCCTTCTGTTGCAAACACACCTGCATGGTGGTGTTCTGTGTGTGGAAGGGTTCCAAACAAGGTGAAGATTGGCCTCGTGTTGGACTGGGCTGAGGGTTGATTACCAGCGCTGGCGGGCCGACGGAGCCAGAGGCCTCGTGCGTCTATGGATGCTTGGCTCTGGCTATCACTCATCCTCCTGTTTCTCAGTGAAATTATTGATTGAAAAGCTTTTCGCAGAGCTTTTGAAGAGAAACGCAGCATTAAAAAAAAATAAAAAATCACACCCTGCTGACTCTGCCCCGTGGTGCATTCACACGTGCGTCACCCCCACCGAGTCTGTTCACGTTCAGTACAGGTCGAGCTGTTGGCAGGTCAGTTTAATGAATATGTAATTTAATATAAGATTAAAAAAAAAAACAGCAAATGAGAAAGTATTTTGTGTTCATGATAGTCACTCATCACCTGATTATGGACTTGATTAAGGTCATTGTTTTAATCCAACCTGTGACCTTCTAAAGCCTCAAACAGGAGACCTAACAGTGATACATCACTCAGAACATTTTTCTGAACCTGTTCAAAGCTCCACTTACACCCTCCGTGCTACCGCTGCCCCTTTGAACTCTTGTTTACTCGCACCACCCTCTCGCTGCCATTTAAGGTCCAGTGCTGGTTGCACATCTGTGAGCTATTAACAATAAGACACAAAGTCAATTACCGTAGCAACAGAACCAGAGTCCAGAACTACAGACAGACAGGATGACGGCGATGCTCCGAACATTAGTGCTGGTGCTCTCCAGTCAGCTCATGCAAATGTGTCTGCGCTCTCTGGAGGTCAGCGCGCCGGTTACATTAGTCATCAGACGTTTCTGCCCGGTCGCTGTTTTCAGCAGTGACCTTTAAATCGCAACAGTGAGGCTCGCTGAGCGGGAGAAGTCAGAGTAAATAAAAATACAACTCACCGCCCGGGACCGAGTCCAGCCAGGTGCAGCACTGAAAGTGCAGCGTGGTTAAAGCTCTGAGTTGCAATCAGCTGACTTCTGAAATGTGAATCACACTGAACTCACTTAGGTTTGAAGGGCTGAAAAAAAAAAGAAGAGATGATTTCTTTGCTCAGTTTCTTTGTGTTGCTTCCTGCCAGCTGTTACTGGTCATTTCAAGCCCGTCGCTTTTGGCTTCAACTGGGCCTGCATCTTCTGCCAGCTGCATCCACTTGCAGCTGCATCCAAATGCGATACACGCTTTTTTTTTTCTTTTTTTTTGGTCAAGGAAGGGAATTATTGTAACTTCATCAAAGTTTTGCACACCCCACCAACACAGACTCATCCATCATTGCAATTTAGAGCTTTCTACTCCTGCTGCACACACTTAGGATAAAATAGTGCATCCCATATGATGTTTAATGACTCTGCATAGCCTTTGTTCTCTTTTATGATCCTTAGTATAGGGGTTTTATTGTCCATTATGGTGATATTCAAATTATGGTATAGCAGTAAAGGCCTGGCATGACTGAGAGATAGAGAGAGGAGTATGAAGCTCAGACCGAAGCAGAGACAGAAACAAATAACAGAGCACAAAGGGTATGAAAGGAGGGTATGACAATAAGAGCAGGCAGCAGAACAACTGCAAAAGGGCAAGCAGAGATAAAGGATAGATTGGTCTGAATGTGCACGCACGCTTCGCGGTCTGTAGGTTTGTGTAGGCTTCATTCTCATTCCAATCACACAGCCTGGCTAATGAGCTAATGGGCCTGACAAGCAGATAGACACACAGCAAGGGACAGGCAGCGAGAGGCAGGCGGGCGGAAAGTCAACGTGCCAGTCAACCGTTCATCCTTTTCAAACGGTCAGTCAGTTGGTCAGCCTATCGTGGCCCTCGCTGGGGATTGTGGTGACTGTTGCCTGTAAGAGATAAACATTCCTGTGACATTTGGAAAAACCTCATCTTGACCTGTGTGTGTCTCCAGCGTGCAGTCATGGGCATCGCCTGGAAATGTCTCTGCGGATGTTTCACAGAGAAGCCGAACACACTCATCACCAATGCTGGAGCACCAGCCGTGGTTTTCATCTTAATTATTTTGCACTGGAATAGGAATTATGAGGCATTTTTCATATTTTTTGAACAAATAAAGGAGCTAGTTGAATAAGACTTAATACCAATGTGTGATAGCTTCATGGTGAGCTCCTGGAGTGGTGCACGGCTCTGCCTCCCAGAGGCAACCATCTTGATGTGGCTCAGATGATTTAATGAGCATTTTTACTGATAGGAGATAAAATTCAGGAACTGTAAAAGGAGCAGGTTTGTTTTTTCCTGTTTTTGCAGCCAGTAGCTGATTGCCTTGGCCTCAAACAAAATGGCAACATTATTGTTATCATTATTCTCCAATTATCCCTCCAATTATAATCAAAGCTTTTCCCACATGGACGCTCTCTTCCTCTTTGGTCTCCTTTTCACTCAGTATTTTTGCTCTCTTGTGTCATTCTCGTCACTCGTGGTTGGACCAGTGTTGCAGTATTTCCGTCTTTCTTTGATTCCCCTTTTTCCTAATTAACTGATTTCCCCCACCAACAGAGCAGGTCAGCAATTAGCCTGTACACATGCAAACACAGCATTGTCAGTGGTGACTAAAGCAGCCCATTACAGCAATGTGCAGAAAAAAGGTGGAAACCATCTTAAGTTTTTTTCTTCAAGCTACTCCCTGGTGGGTGTTTAAAGCCATAACGGGGAGCAGCCAGGAGAACATCAATCATGTGGTCAATGCTAATGCTCAAACTATTAAAAACCAGAGTTAGTTCTAATCTCGCGACCACCCAGAATGACGTCCTCATAGGGGTTTGTGATTTATGCATGCGCTCAGACACTGACCATCCGTCATGTTTGGAAATTCATCATTATGCCTAAAAAGAAAGCGGAACTGCTCAGTGATTAAAGCAGGTGCATGCTGCTAATGAGCAGGCATGGTTTTCAGCAAAAGCTTTTGTCATTTTGACCCAGCAGTTCGACTTCTTTGAGTAAGGCTTCAATCCTGTTAACGAAATTAGAATGCTAATTTCCTTTTGTTGATTTTAATTATATAAAAAAAATATTTAAAATATTCCATTAAGTGAAAAATGTCAAAGAAAAGTCAATAATTGAGCCGTTTCTGATTGTACGAGCCCACACCATGCTGCGCTTGGGAGGAGGGAACAATTGTGTATTGATTAACATTTCCCTCCCCCTGTGTGTGCAAGGACAAATTTGTGTGCATATGTGTGTGTATGCATGTGTGTGTTTTCTTTGGTGGCTAGTACATATCACTTGCCCTTGTAAATATATGCATTGTGTGCTGTCTGTCCAACCTGACTGTCAAACCAAGACCACCACCAAATGACTTTAAAATAGAATCTAGAGTAGTGTTCACACTCGCGCCCCTGCTGCAGCATCACATTAGAAGAGGACAGCGCGCTCACGACTTCCTAAAGTTGTTTAGCAAGATCAGCGTCTGTGGCAGCAGGTGGAAACTTAACCCACTATTTTCGGCCCTTAACTCTCTATTTGTGAAGTACAGACAACAGAGTTTGTGTTGGAAGTGTTTAAAACATGTAAAACACACTTCTGTTGCACTGACAAACAGGTAGTGCTGTTTGTACAAATGGATGACCTGTGACTGACCCTGCAGAGGCCTGTCTCCAAAGAATCCAATGATGAACAATGTAGCGTGCACTTGCATGCGCTATGGTGCAAGTATGTGCACGCGTGCATGGATGGACCACCTGTCTTGTAATTTGCTGACATCTGGAAGATGGTTTATTCTGGCTGATGGTTCCGTTTAGGTGGAAGAAAGTGAGAAACTCTGAGACAGACAGCACCTGCGTCAATCACGCCGTCAACAAGCGCCCCTCGCCACTTCAAGTACCCGGGGACAGATGTGTGGGCATATGCCACTGCTTTTATACATCTGCTGGTTGAATTACAAGTCTGTTCAACACTATTTAGCAAATCCTCCAAAAGGTTTTTGTCTGCAGTAGAAGTTCTTCAGACAGAAACGGCCCCACTAAAAGCTTGGATGTCGTTTTGTGGAACGGCCCTCTAGATTGCACCCTGAAAGCTCGGCGCACCTTGATGATGGACTGTGTGGAGTGAGGTGCTGTCAGGAAGCAGGAGTCGCTTTATTCCTAAAGCAAATAGCAGCTTATTCATCTTTGTGACAAACATGAGCGCAGGTTTGACGCCTACACAAATCACAGTGTACAATTTTCTCAGCTGGAGGTCTTTATGGATTGTCTGACTCCCCGCGGTTCCTCGGTCTGTTTGTTCTACGGTTCCCGGATTTTAGAGCTGAGTTGCGATATTGTTAAGATATTGATGTGTCTGACTTAACGCAGTTACACAAGGACAGTGAGACAATAACAGTGCGACGCGTCAGCACGGAGCTGAAATAGCGTTTGTATTTGACAGTTTTTCAGTGCTGGAGGAGAAATATTTGACCACAGCTGATGCGGAGCTTTGTTAATTTCCCCCCTCAGTCGTGTCTGATCCTATATTAGGTGCAGCTTTCTTTGTTTTCAAAGCACAAGAAACACATCTGAAAACAATCTATATTCTGTCCATCTTTTACAATTGTTTTTTTTTTTTTTTTTCAAATCAGACAAGAAAAGTAAGTTGAGTGTTTTTAGTTGGACTATTTGAGTTTTGGAGGGTGGGGACCAGGGGCTTCAGTTCTTTCTTTTTCTCTTTTTTTTTGGGAATTTAACCCCCCCCCCCACTCCCACCTCTTATCTACCTTGGGTTTCATTCCATCTATTTTCTTTTTTTGCTCTATGGCTTTGACCTCGCTGGGGTTCATTGCATTTCACTCAAGACCCCCTGAGAGGCAAAAATCAGTGTGGAAAACATTTCAACATCATTTCAACAACATTTCACCACGGAGGGCTTTAGACGGGCCGCGTGTCCTCATGTAAACAACTGAAAAACATTCCTGTTGCAAATCCACTCAGCCTGATCTCCCTCCTCCTCCTCCTCCTCCTCCTCCTCCTCCTCCAAATCTTGGGCAGAGCCTTGCAAATTTGGCTTTTTATTTTAAAAAATTCGAGATGTTGTTTCATCCACGCGTTCTTTTTATTATCTGCCTCCACAATATACACATCCTCCTCTGCCTCTTTTCTATTCCACTGTCAATTTCTATCAATTTTGCCTCTGTAAGTGAGAAAAAAAGCATATTTTTTAGTCGTTTGAAGAGCTTGTTTGGCTTTACAGTAAATATTGGCTCAGTAATATGATGCTGGTCGGTCCTTTATGCATATGTGGGGAAACCTCAAGAACTGCCAACTGTTTTCTCTTTCCAACAGTGTGTGATGCTGCCATTCTTTCCCTACACTTCTACAGTATCGACAGAGCCCACTGATAATCCAGCGCGTGGGGGAGTCTTGCCGGAGAGAACGATGGGAATAGCACCGCCCCCGTCATTCCCCATCCCACCATCTACTGGGAACCAGCTCGCGTCTCTTTGTCTGTCTGACACCGACAAAGATAAAAACCCCGCGATGCAAAAACACTAACAGGCAAAAAAATAATTCAGTTTTATAGTAGGTGTCGAGAAACTCAGGACCTGATTTTTGGAAGATTTTAGGCAAGGGTTAAAGTTCACAGGAGCATTTGTCATCTGGTGTTTTTTAAAATTGTCTGCGAAACCCCTCCACATTTTTCTAAAAAGTACCAAAAGTAGTTAAAAAGAAGCCTAAGTTAGAGTAAAGGACATGGATGGTGTTCATTCCAGCAAATGTCCTCGCAAATGCAGAGTTGCAGATGGAGTGTGTGGAGGATTAGAGTCCCCACAGAGAGCAGTGTGGTCCCACTGTTAAAAAGCTGCCCCTCACTCTTCATAAGCAGAAGAACTTAAAAAGTCAACGCTTGTGTGGGAAAGCACATGAAGCCCCCCTGTGAATTATCCAGATTAAGTGTTCTTTAACCCATTTCTCTTCACTCTGGATCCATCTGTGCCTCCACAGACCACAGATATACTTAAATGTTCTGAGACTCAAATGCCAAGAACAGAAACTATCTTTCATTTATGTCTTTGATTCAAAGACAACCAACTTCTAATACTTTAGCAGCTGCCTTGGGGATACAAACCCGGCGAGAGGGACTGTTAGTCCATCGAACATCAATTTTGGGTAATAAAAAAAAGGAAAAAAACAAAAATCCCCAAAGTAAAGTGGGCGTGGGGATGGCGGTGGCGGAGGTGTGTGTGAAATAACCTGGATTAACATCTGCTTGGTGTCTTTTTATTGAGAACAATTTCTGAACTGCAGATTTTCTATATGTCCCTGGAGACTAACCTCTTTTAAACATTTATTGCGGCTGTACTTATGGTAGCACGGTGAACAGCACGCTGGCTGACCTCATCCGTCATCCCTGATGGAGAGATTTCTTTCAGTTCAATAACTGAAGCATACTTTGTGCTGCTGGATAGCTCTGGGATGACTCCGACCCACCGTCAGTGACTCAACAGCGCGAGAAGTGGTGCCTGACACCAAACACGTTTTTATTGTTAAGCTATAAATAAACGTCATAATTTATTACAGCCAGGCGGTGGCTCACATTCATGGCTCGCGCAGAAGCCAAGATGGTGCACTGGGAAGAGGGAGAGATCGACAAAGGGCTGAGGAGAATGGAAACAAAGAGGGTAAAAGAGGAACACTTTTTACTAAACACGAGATGCATGTTGTTTCTGGGTGTTTGCTAGTCACGTGCCAGGGGAATATGTTGTCTTTCTTTATCAGATTTGTTCAAGCTCTGTGTGAACAGACTCAACTCAGACTCTCTGGAGTGGGATGAAAAACTCAAATTAGGCGCCTACATCGGCCCTGGTGTTTGCACGAACGTGTGTGTTTGGAAGGTGCGAGTGGCCGCCAGGGTATAATCGAGCGGCGCGTTCACGTCCAAGTCTGCCTTCGGCTGGCTGACGAGAGAGACAGTGATGTTTTTTGGGTCAGGAACAGGCTCATGGTCATGCCTCTGTTATAGAAACCTACAGAGTCCATAATAAGCACAGACCATCTGGACCACTCAGTCTTAGGTTGCTATACTGGTCTGCCCTTTGGACTGATGCCTTGTTTTCTCTCTCTCTCTTCCCTCTCTCTTCCCTCTCTCCCTCTCCCTCTTCTGCTCTCACTCTTTGCTCCTCATACAGTGCATGATTTGCCCTGAAATCAGCCACTTCTGTGGGAATTAGTCAGTTTAGAGTCAGCACATTCAGCTGTGTTTGCTACAAGACTCACTGCAGATTTGGGCGATGATCTTAAATGAGCTGCAGAAATTGCACAGGCTTTTATTTTGGCGCCCTTGTGTTTTAACCTTTTACAGACTGTTATCAATCACTTTGTCTAGTTGACAGTGATGAAACGGAGGCCCCTGTTATGTAGCAAGACACTGATGATAAATATCTCCCATGTCAGTTTTACTTGTCCCAGAGCAAAGCTTATCGCTCCACTGAGTCACCTAAAAATACACGGAAAAAACATTTAAGAGTCTTGACATTACCTCCGGGCTGCCTTCCATTCCATTAACTTTTGCAACCCAGGACAAGTGTTCATCGAGCATTTATTTCCAGAAAGAGTAAATGTGTGGTAAATATTAATGCATCAGAGGTCACATCGGTGGCATCCATCATGGCATAAGTGACGTTTAAATTCATTTATTTTTTTAAAGGAGTCTTCTGCAAACTTGACAACTAGCTGGAAATATCAGTCAGCCATCTCCACCACCATGTATGTGGGAGTTCCAAAAGTCCACCTCGTTTCTCAAAGGCAAAACTACCGTTGTTATCTTTTATGACAAGGCTGCTCACCCTTTTTCTGCTCAAGAGCTACCTTTAAAATGACCAGGTCAAAATAACCCACCGGCTGTTGCGAATCATTTTCTAGCAACAAATGTTCGTGGTTGAGTGCATGGTGAAGCATGGTGAAGAGACTGGCTGGCCAGTGTGTGTTTTTAAAATAGAATCCAGCCGACGATTTAAATGCTAAAATATAAGTACAATAAATACAAGAGGTGCACTTTTGCACCTCTTGTATTTTAGCATTTAGCATTTTTGGCATTTAAATTGTAAAAGTTAACATTTAACATAGTATTAATATCAGGTGCTCAGATGAACCTCTTTTCCCCCGGTGTTATTATGTCATGTGATGTGCTGTCGTGTGACTTTTGCTCTCCCGTCACTTCACAAACAAGGTTTAGCATATTTTCCTACCACCGAAGCAGATACGTCAAATCAGACTAGCAACAGCTCTGTCGGTGAGCCCGCCATCGCGGCTTTTAGGTTTCCCTTGCTTTAATTCGCCTCCGAGCAGATAATACAAAAATGCCCCAAAAAACAAACTACTCCTTTCACTTTCGACTTGTCACTTCACACTAGCAACAAAAGTTGCTGGAGTCAATTAGGGATTTTAATGGGTCACCCTCCTGACAGGCTGCATAGTAAATCTGCCATTGGAGGCCAGTGAAAACGGCAGGGTCCATCTATGATTTACCACATCTCCAGCAGCCCCCCTCCCCTGCCCCCACACCCACCCCCACCGCCACCGCCGGCAGACAGATGCGTAGCACGCCGACTTACACCTCCCACGGCTGCAAGCTCTCACTGAAACCAAAACTGACTTCCCCATACATCCCCAGCCCTCACCACGGTACCGAAACAATTCTGTCCTGGGTTTATAATTTAAGAGGGCTTGTGGTCCAAACTGCATGGGGCTCTAAATGAATAATAGGCTGACGGAATCAAAAACAAGCCAGAGCTGTCAACAAGATGTCAAACTGAATAAAACAAACAGGGATGCAGAGACTCCTTCCCTCCAGTTACGCTCTCCTTCCTTTATGCTCTTATTGATAGTGACTCCTGCTTGGCGCCGCCGCTTGCTAATGCACGCCTCGAAAACACACAAAGACGCAAGAACACAAGAAGAAGTGGTCATTGATCACAGTGATCAACAACACTTGTTGGGAAAACAAGCATGCGGATGTGCAGAACAACTACTTATTAGCAGAAATAACGTTAATATTTCTGTGCCCAAGTCTAAATCGCTGGAAGTCTGAAGCCTGATATGTGAGAGGCTGAAGGTTCGCTAATTGGCTGCCCTCCCGACAGGCTGGCTGACTGGTTCGCCGCTTGATTGTCTCCAAGGTCATTTGACTAACTGACCAGATAAGTGGCTGACAGACTTAGCGATGGATGACTGATTGGAAAGGCTGGTTGATGGAAAGGCTTACTGGGTGATTGGCTGGCTGCATGTCTGCGCATAAGCAGCCTTGCAACTGGAGGCCAGTCGAGCAGCGGGTCCTAGGGAGGGATTATAAATCTGCGCACACACACACGCGCGTGCTCACACACACACACACACACACCAGTGTTTGTCTTAAGGTGAGACTTCAGAGCTCCGAGCCGCCGCCAGTCGACGAGCAAAGATAAACAGCGGTTTGGAGCTCTTTCAGGAGCACAAGCTGCCTTTGCTTGAAATTCTTCCTGACAATCGTGTTGTCGGTTGGCGGTGCCGGCTGATGCCCTGCAGCACGGTGGATTAAAAAAGTTTGGTTTGGCACCAAATTAGAGGATCAAGTTGGATTAACTTGTTTCTTAAAAAATAGCAGGATAGCAGCACATCTTTAAACAAACAGATAATAGGAGGAGTCTTTCTGTGTCTGGTGGGTTCACAGGATGAAGAGTTCTCTTTTAGGATCTTCTATTTGATCATCCATTAGTTTCCATGTGTCTCGTTAATGAGGAGAGCAGGTTTTTATGTGCTGTATTTAATGGTTAATATTCGTTTGGCTGCAAGCAGCGACAGGAAATGTGCTCTTTGTGAAATAGTCCACGAAGATCGTTAGACAGCGTGACACAGTATAGATAATATTGGTAAACTGTAAACTCTGTTAACAGTTGTTATAAAGCCAGGAAATTACAATTACTGCTCCTGTGGAATGTTCCCTCCAGGGAAATGAGCATTTGGAATCAACTACAGGAAGAATTCAGGATCCCTGATTTGATTACAAAGAGAAACCAGATTTCTGTTTCCCTCACGGCTCAGAGCGGCGGTTCTAACGCGGCCTGCTGATGTTACGTAACCAACCTCTCACCTCCTTTTATCCTCCGATTCTATTGTGTTTTTCTCATCTGACTAATTTCAGCTGAAATGGTTGCACATCGGAGACAGCGTAGGTTCCCGTTTGTTCAGGTTGCGTCATGGTGAATATGTGGACTCAGTGCTCCCTCTCCTCATGGCCTCTCCAGCCCTCTTGAATTTTCAGTTATTAATGAGAATTCAATCACTTCATTACTTATCTATGATAATTTTTTCATTTGTCTAAGTACCAATCCATTTCACCTCCATGATTGTGCTCCTCTCACTCCTTCACTGTCAATAAAGGTTCTAAAAAAACCCTTCAAAAACCCAGAACAATCGCTCTCTGTGCTGTAACTAGACTTTAATCACTGATATGGATGCATTGTCTCCTCTGTCATTCACCTCCTGCCAGTCTGCTTCTCTGGCTTGATTTAACTGCACTGACAAATAAAAACATTAATCAAATTGTTTTGTCGTTTAAGACAGTGGGACGCGCGCACAGAGCTGTTACGGTCAAGGAAACTGAATAGAATGCCAGAAAAAGCTAGCCACGGAGGGTAGAGGGTACAAATATGCCCGTCTGCACCAGCGCCACCTCCAGGAGAGGAGGTGAGGTAGCAAGTGATGGACGTTGATGCGACGTTGTGACGCGAAACCTGAAACCTTCCTGGTTTCAGTCTTGGTTGTATGGCTGTCAGATCCGTGCTCCATCGCTGCTCTGCTGATTTCAAGACTTTTTCCGGCCGGATTTTGTTTCCGTCTTGCTTGGAAGCACTCCGCATGGGAGCACGTGTGCTGTAGATT
>CAAE01014773.1:174401-198329 GCA_000180735.1 Tetraodon nigroviridis
TAACTCGGGACTTTTGTTGAGTTCATAAAAGCAGCTACCAAATGTCTAATTGATATTTTTCTTTGTCTGTGCAGCCTACTTCTGCCAGAATTGAAGCCCCCCTCCCACCCGTCACAAAGTTATTTTATGTTCACGGAAATGTTTTAATCTACAGTGTGAACTATGTCAACTGCTGCTTTGCATACAAATAAGCCAGCGGCTGTTCGAAGCCCCAGTTTTTCAACACTTGCACAACCACAGGCTAGCGCTCCGCTTTCAAATCTAACTGTAGGTCGCAAGGAGCCCTGAATGCGAAGAAGGCTGCTGCATTTTGGCACGCTGGCAGGCTCTTGTCAGGTGCTGTTTCTGACTTATTTTATTTCTCGGGTGGGATTTGGCTGCTGTTCCAGATGAAGGGTGGTTCTGTCTGGCAGAATAACATGCCGGCGCTCGTCAGCAGACAGTCCCTGCAAACGCGCCTGTATGTAAATGAAAGCGGGATGGAAAGTGGTTGGTGCATAATGCCGAGGGCAGTGACGGTGATGGGGTGTCTCGCTCGTCAGGCAACAGACCCCTCAGAGCCTGAATCACTTCAGGTTTACCTGATTTATTTAAATACTTCTTTTTGGCATCTCTTGAATTTAAATCTCTGTTGCATGAACACAGTTTTAGTAGTTAGCGTTTCCTGATATTGCAAATAACTGTCGTAGCCGTGACCCTCGTAGCAGCTTTTAAATGTTCTTCTCCATTCTCAATTAGAGGCATTTATGGTAAAAATGATCATCGCCCTTAATGGCCTAATTACTATAGTCTGATGTGTGGAGTGATTCATGCTGTGCAGGCACAGTGTGTGTTTGTGTGCGTGTGTGAGAGAGAGATCAAGCTGCTCTTTCTACACTTTGATAGACATAGACTTTTTAATTGCTTATTTTTCACCACCTTTATCCCTGCTTCATTCTATCTCTCTCTTTCTCTCTCTCTCTATCTGGCTCTGTGTCTCTCTGTCTTGCTTAGGCCTACACAGAGTATGTATCAGTTCCACACACACACACACACACACACACACACACACACAGGGAGGGAGAGCTGTAGTCACTTGGACAGACTGTAAAAGATGGATGTTTCAGTTTCTTGGTAATGTCTCTCTGTCTCAATCCGTCTACTCGAAAGTGACAACGTGCCACCATCACATAAATCTACATACACATCACACATGCACACAAATGTGTGTGGCATACACACATGTAAATTTGAGGTAGTTGTGTGATCACCTTGTCCTCTAATTTGCAGCACGAGTTTGTGTGTGCGTGTGCTCGTGTGTGTGTACGTGTGTGTGTGTGTCACATAGCTCACTCTACGGTTGTGTTCAGGGCCTAAATGAACTCTGTCGTGTCACTAATAATCATATTCTTTTTGACATTTTACTGCTTTTTTGCTTGTTGCATAATATCAACTCTGCAGGCTGGTAAAACGGGCACATGGAAATTGTTGCTATAGAAACACCACCAAATAGGAGACCCTCCTTGGTAACAACACAAGTTTTTATTTTCTTCCTGAAAGATAGAACTGGGGTTTCACTCCTGGTGTTCTCCTTCCTTTGCTCTCCGGAGTCTCCGCTCTGCCACCGGCAGACTGTATTTATCTTTTTTCTTCTTTTCTGCTGAACTCGACTGACGGCAGCTGCTCTGCAATGATGCACCTGCAGTGCTGCTGTAAAAAAGAGGCTAAAACTGGAGGCATAATTACAGGGTTTCACTCATGAGCAATCGGATCAGCTCCTTTCATCCCATTTAACACCAGAGTGCTTCATCCGCAGCCACGCTGACCTTCCTAATGGAGCAAAAGGAGCCAGAGCTGTCCCACACAGGAAGGGGCGGAGACTGCGGCACCAACGCGGGCCCCTGGCAGCCACTGGTCAGAATCTCGTTATGACTACGTCTCTCTCTTCAGTGACGCTACCGTTGAGTCGTCATTTTATAGCTACAGGCAGCTAAACCTGCCCCGCACACAACAAAACGAAAATGGAGTGAAGGGGTGAAGAAATCTCCAGAGACCTGGTTAATGTGTTCATCCTACATGTGGAACGTTTTTGATCCACAGCAGACCTGGATCTTGTCCGTCCTGTGAAAATTCTAGTTTCTAACTGAACACAGTTTGATTTTTCCCTTAATTTATCCAGCTCTTTTTGCACTTCTCTCTTCATTTTCACAGGATCTAATTACAGATTATCTCGATACAGCTTGCGCCAGGGTGCCACGAGTCCTTTTATGTAAATGACCCAGTTTAATTACAGTTTGGACAGCCAAAGTTTTGCGAGGCAGTTGAACTTTTAAACAGCATTTATTAGACCAACTTCCTGCTTTTTTTCATCTCTAGAGTTTGTGGTGCTGGAAACTGCTCTGTCTTTTGAATAACAAAGGTAATGGATGTGAGGCGCCGCAGCTCTGCTTTGCCGGGTCAACCAGACTCCTGTCTGCCCTTTACTTTTACCCTCATCCTTTTTGAGGCCACCTTGGCGCTTTTCCTTTGTCTCATCCTCTCGTTTTGTCACCTTTGCCTCCCCTGAGTCTTAAGTCTTCCTGTCCCCTCTGCTGATCCCCCTCCCCGTTGCGCCCTGGGGGCATTTATCTCCCCTCTGATTGTTTCCCACCTTGCGGCTTCTCTTCCCTCAGCCTTGCCTTTTCTATCTAAAATACATCCAATGTGTTTTACCTGCATGTGTGTGTGTGTGTTTATACGTGTACACCGTCCTCTGGCAGGCACGCACCAGCTGCTATCTCATGTGTAACTTCAGCGTCCCTGCAGATGAATAACAAAGCGCGTTGCAGCATAGAATATTAGCACCCCAAGGGCAAATGCACAGGGCTGCATCTCTCTCTCATTTGCACTCTTTACCTCTCCCCCTGTTCGTGGCGTCTTTCTTTCAACCTCTTGCCTTCCTTGGATGTCTCTGCCATCTGTGTCTGTGAATGAAATGTTGCAGGCGGTACTCATAAATGACTTTTTAGGAGCTTTACTTACAGTATTCTGGCAGTCATAACCCCCCCCAATAGAGCACACACACACACACACACACACACACACACACACACACACACACCCTTGTGTGTACACCATGCCTATATATTCTGACCAGACCCTGTACACGGATTGCCTGGCGAGTGTCCGAGGGGACCACTACACTGCAGAGACAGACACAGGAAACAGGAGGCTTGCTGGTAAATCTGCACCACGGCTGCCTCCTCCCAGCTTTCAGGGAAAAACTCTGGTTTGCGACTGTAAAATACTGAGCTGGTGCCGGTGGAACTAATTAGGTAAATACCGGAACTGACAGGGACAAATTCATTTCACTGCTTAGGAAGGTGAATTATTTAGAACTAAATTAACTTCAAACCGTCCCTGGTCATCAGTTTAAAAAGGACACGCTGTGGTTTTAGACCGCAGCAGTGCCTCTCCAGCATTTATCTCATAAAACACCCGCGGTATTGAGGGTATTGTGCCCCATGTGTACCTGTGCATGCTGGGCAATTTTAGGGAACACCGCTAAAATTGAGTAACAGTGTTACTCAAAAAAAAAAAACCATTGTGAGGTGGTATTTATTGTTGCTGTGTGGACTTTTTTTTTTAAAATGGGATCTTAAGCTTCTAACAAGGTCTCTAAAAAGAAACCAGAGAAACAGAGTTTTGTCAAAAATGTCATCTAATTTCGCGGCTGCAGAAAAGGTTCTGGAGAAAAAGGTTTTGTACACAAGATGGAAAGTATTAAAAACCAAGACTGGTCTTTGTACGCCAGGGAGGAGGGCAGTTTTTGAATTATTTTTGTGTCAGTTCTGTGCTCATATTTGCTGAGGTGAACTGAAGCATTGTTATTAGGAAAAAAAAGAACGTAAAACTTTAGAGAGGGTTTTATAGGAGAAAAAATTCAAATGATTCTTTAAGGTCCCACTTACAGTCTCCAAGTATCTCCAAGTGGTCTACGACCTCGGCTGATTTACAGAATCCATTAAATTTCTGCGTCTTGAACAGCAACAGCTAACTGCTCCAAACTGGCATTTTGGCAGCTCCGGGTTTCATTTCAGAGCCGTATAACAAACCACCCCGACAGATACAAACACAGATATATGGGCCGCTGTGTGCAGGACGGGATTTACAACAGGACTGACTACTTCGATGTCAGCCTGGGTCCTCAACAGACCACACACACACACACACACACACACACCCACACGCACACAAAATCTAAACAGGTAATGAGATGTTTTAGGCTGCTTAAACACCTTGAGAGGTTTTTTATTTTTTATTTTTCTTGAATGAGATTGAAAGAGTATTTAGGTGTACATGTTTAATGTATGAGCCACGTGCCAAGTTTTCCTTTAAAAACTGCTAGACCATAAAAAAGTAGGATGTTAAACGTTTGTGTGCCAACTCTCAGAGAACGTTACGTCTCCCCGTTGCTGTCAAAGTACTGGCTGGTATCAAAAACAGTATGCCTGTTGATGTGAGGCTGGAGAATATCAGATAAACTATGCCAGGATGGATTAAGTCATCTTTAAATATTAGAGCTGTTAACTGTGAGGGATTACGGAAGTAAAAGAGCAGGTGATTGGTGTTTTGATGAGGAGGGAGAAACAAGAAGAAGCTGTTGAAGGATTTGGCCGCGAGAGCTGCTGTTGTTCTTCTGCCTTTCTTTTTGCAGAAAACTTTGCCGTATGAAAAGACCAGTGGATTCCCTGAAAAATCAAAGGATTTTAAAGAACTATGTGTGTGTGTGAGCACGCACACGTGTGTGTGTTCCGCCTGCCATGAAAGCGCGACCCCCTGGCCTGAATCAGTTTATGGTATACTTCAGCGAAATACACAAGTAATACACTGGGGGACCGTGCACGTGCACACACAAACCGAAAACCACTTATAAGCTAGAACTGCTTACTGCTGCTCCCTCACAGCGCTCGTTTTAGCTTTACTGCACTCTTAACACACATTTAGCGGCTTGCTGAGTTCGTAGATTCGATATCACCTCGTAACCTTGAGTAAGGAAGGGACCCAGGTTTCCTTTTTCCATTTCTGTATCAAATGTATGTGTTTGTGTGCCGGGGTGGGGCACAGACATAGATTTACCTCTGTTCCCTCACATTTTGTGAAGAATAATGCACCATGTGTTGCAGTACCCACATAAGTGTGAGGGGACAGTGTTGTCCACCGTTACAGCAAAAAAATGTATCTGATCAATATGTTTATGTGAAAAAAGGGCTTATCATCTACGCAACAAACACACGTAATCACATTTTGTTCACAAAGTGGGGCTGGAAGTTAAAGTGCGACTGGCTGTACAACAGTGCACAACAGTGGTGCAAACTCATTGTGTAGGTTGCTAGATGTGATCCCTGGGATGAGCTACGCTCACAGCTATCACTCTTGCACTGATGTTCCTGCAGGCAGTTGCTGACTCACTCTGCAGCAACAGCATTTCGATGTTTTTGTTCTAGCAAGGAAACTCTATTGTTTCGACCACCTTTCTCACTTTAATGTTCCATTTTTACAACAGTTGAATTCAGCTAAATGCTCTGTCCTTGCAGTAAAACCACAGAGTGAGCAGCTACAGAAACAAAGAGACCAAAATTGTGGATCAAAACACCAGCCACAATTCTAATGCTGATCCACGTCTGCATGGATATAGAACAACGCAAGCGGGGGGGGGGTAGAGAGAAAACTATGGGACGCCACCGTCGGACTTTAGTGCCGGTTTTATACAGTGGATTCCGCGAATGCACCGTCCTGCAGTAAAACCCCGAGTGAGCAACTACAGAAACAAAGAGACCAAAACTGGGGATCAAAACACAGCCACAAATTCTAATGCTGATCCACAACGGCAGGGATATCCCACTGTCTGAGACTCTGTTTATTACCTCTATACATTATTGACTTGACATGCAGCAGCAACTGTATGATTGTCCCAGCAGGCACCTGGCTGAGAGACAGGAAAACACCCCAAACACACACATCGTAGTCACACCTCTGAGCAACTTAGAGCCTTGGTGTTCAGGTTTTTAAGCTGTAGAAGGAGACTTGCTACCTCAAGCTCCAAACTGGAAACCAACCTGCATCCTCCTGCATCTGTCTGGTTTACCATAAGTCCAGCTCATAGTACCAAAGTTCAACTGACTCTATAGCTCAGAGTGGAAACATCAGTATTGGATATTGATTTTATTTCCAGATAATGATGATTAAATCCAGCACAAAACAGCTGTAAGACTCTTTGTAGCTGAAAACCGTGAATTAATATATTTCTCATGTGTAGCGTTGCCACTGTAATTCTAGCTGGAGGGACGCCATGATGAGGTTCAGCGAAACAGCGCTTCAGATTTTAAGATTCATCTGTGCACATGAAGACAGCAGAGGTGCCTCACCTCTGGAGCAGCAGAGGCCAGCAGCCATAGTTAACAGTCTCCCAGAAGCCACTGCACATGCAAATGAGCCGGCTGCTCCCCGGCCCCTCTGTCGGCATTCGCTCTGGCAACCTTGGTGGCAGCTGCGCGGTCCAGTGGGGGGAGTGTGATCATGTTTTAGTAATGGCCGACTCAAAAAGTTCAGGCAGCAGAAGTTTGAAAAGACGCTCACAGCTTTTGTAATAACATCCTGACTAAAAAAGGAGACTATTAAAAACTGAAGCTCAAAAAGATACTTCTCAGGATCAGTGACAGGGTTAAACGCAACTAATTAGCTGGGACACGTTACATAACGACCACTGCTTCTGCACCTTTGTGAAACTTAAAAAAGTCTAAATGGAAGCTGATGCAAACACATTTCTGTCCAATCGAAAACCCTTTTTACTCTCTATTTTGTCCTTTGTATTTGATCCTTTTCACCCTCAATCACACACACACACACAGAATCCACCATACCTATCTTTTATCTCCTGACAGCAGGCCCTGCTCCACGCTGACCATATGTGAGCTTTACTCTGCACGTCGCCTTGATTCTCCCTCTGAGTCTTGCCGTGTTTGTCTGCGTGTTCCTCGCGTGTGCGCAGAGATGCGGGATGACACATATCTCTGCTCCACACCTTATGGTTTCCATGGTGACCGATTGCTGGGCAGTCTTCTCCCCGCAGATCTCTGTCAAAGTTTTCTCAGCGTTTATTAGCTTTCCGAAGCGACAGTGTGTTTGTTCTCAAGTCTTGAAAGCGATCGCTTTCTCCTGCTTCCCACCTCTAAAATTCTCACATATCTGAAACTAAAACCAGCCATAAATCAGCCCAGAGACAGTCAAAATGTTGATAAAATATGGCAAAATACTACGCAACCGAATCCAGTAACAACAAATGAATAGAAAATAATAAATTATTATAGGTTGAAAAAACCCCAAAGTTGAAAGCTGTTGCTTTTAAAGAAAAGCACATTTTCCTCTTTTCAGCATCAACTGTATATGGATTTATAATGTTACATTTTTTTCTGCAGACTAGCCTTTATCCCCACTTAGCATCAGCCAAATGGCCCCAACGCTTGATTTTAACTGCAGTTCCATTTGCGTAAACTGTTTGACAGTGGGCTGACAGTGTGTGCGAGGAAAGGCAATAGAGAGGAAGACAGACAGAGAGATATTTGTTCTTCGTGGGATAAATATAGGAGATGAGTGGGAGGAATAACAACAAACCAGCACTGTAGCTGCATGAGAGAGAAAACAGGCAGCGATCGAATGACACCGTGAGAAAAATAAAATGTGACGTGGTGATAATAACAGCCATGAAGAGGGGACAGGATGTAGGGGCAATTAGGAGGACATGTGGTTATTCTGCAAATACAGCAACTGTGTAAGAGGGATGGAGAGAACAGATGCAGAGGCAGGTAATGACAGATTGAGATGAGGAGGAGCCAGGGATGAAATGATGCTGGTGTTGTGTTGGGAGTAAAAATAAACAGGGGGTTAAAGGGGAAAAAAGGGAGTAGATTGACAGGGAGAGAGAAAATGTGATGTGGGAGAGGTGCAATAATTATGATACTGAGATAATGAAAGAGAGAGAGAGGGGGAGGTACAAGAGAAGCAGACATGCACACACACGCACCCACAGAAACACACACTTGTACTTCTGTCTTTGTGAGGTCTCTATTCAGCATCACCCGATTCCAACTTTAAAAACGAATCCTAACTGTCAAACAAATTTTGACCACACTTGACCACTATCCTGTGTATTGTGCTCTTCACTGTGGCTTGTACAAGAACACACACATACACACACTCCCTCCTTTCCTCCCAGCTACCTAATCACTGCGGTCAATAGAGCCACACTGTAACTTGGAGAGGTGCATTTGATTTGTGGTCCAGCTCACTGTAAAAAGAGCAGGCTGACGTCTGATTTATGAGCCTGGGACCTTGCAGTCAGGTGGGACTGGATCCCTGCACCTCTCTGCTGCCTTAAAGCACCTTAAATTACAACCTTTGCGGCTGTTAGGCAGATTTGTGCAAGAGAGATGTCATTACTGAACCAAACAATCTTTCTGCTGTAGAAAAGTCAACCTGCCTTCACTGGTGCATGTGGAAAGAGTGGGAAAACCATGTTTGAAGTGAAGCATTGATAATACCAGTATCTTTGAATTGTTTCAGCCAATAGCTTTTTAAGAAAGGGTGACAGCGAAGGGTACATGGCTTTTGTCTGTGTAATTACTCTCACTACCAGCAGGGGAGACAGAAATTCAACACTGCGAAATCACGTTAGTTGACCCCATCAAATGCTGACGTGAGTAGTTACAGTTGGTGTTTGTTGTGTTGCTCACATCCATGGGCCATATGGTTATACAGTTTCCTGACCAACAGCATCATGCCTGACTCATCGCTGCATCCTGAAAGATGCAAAGATCTTTTTGTTCCACTTCTGCCCCCAGCGTGACGCCTCAGCGTGGTGTCTGGTATAACGCAAGTATCTTCTTGGGTTCTTTACCCCATCTGTTCTGCAGGGACACGAAGGGATCAAACCGCGATGGACAGACACAAAGGAGTCTGAGGGGTAGAGGTGAATTGGGCTGGAAAGACAATTGAGAACAATCTGAAATTAATCTAGACACACCAGATGGTTTGAAATGTGTGTGTGTGTGTGTGTGTGTGTGTGTGTGTGTGTATGTTTTAAAGTATACTCTAGCTAGTTACACATACTTTTGCATTTAGGGTTTCTCTCTACCCTCTGCCACCTCGGGTGTATGCAGAGTTCTGCTGCCATTTAGATAAAAAACAGATCAGAAGACGCAGGAGCAGGCGCAGGCTGCTGGTTACCGATGTAAAGCAGTCGATCCAGCCTGAGAGGCAGATCTGAACGTATCCTATTTATAGTAAGCTAACCTTTAAAACAGGCGTTGATTTTAAACATGTGACACGTGCGGCATTCACTGACATGAGGAGCGTGCGCTTCTGCTGCGTATTGGAGCGCAGGTGAAGGCGCAGAGCGGACATGAGGGAATTCTTATTAACAAGCAATGCCGTCACAATGCGGACGTTGTTAAAATAAGTGTTGTGTTCTTTGCCCGGTTAAGTGTGCATGAGCGCACGTGTCCCGGAAGATTATTTCTGCACTGGGATCAGATTGGAGAATTAACAGTGTCAGGGTTAAATGGGTTAGAGTCTTGGAATCTAAATATACAGAGTGAGGGCGCCGTTTGCATGAAAGCTGAAAGAGTAATGTTTTGTAGCAGCGCGGCAGGCTGCGAGGCATATGTTGCATTAAGTCTGAGATGCATGTCGGGGCAAGGCCTTGTTACTGCGTGTGACATCCGACCCGAAATACAGGAAGAATATGGAATCAGCTCCAATCACAGATTCATTCGCAAAGATAGAATCGATAGTTGTTGAGATTTTGGGGGTCGGGACCTGAAATAAAGATGAAGTGAAATCACAGTGGTTTGAATCTACATTTGCCAAATTTAGGGTCCTTTACGGAACTTGACAGGCGTTACAAGACCACAGGGGGAAAAAGTGACAAAGTGCTGGAAATCTGATAGATGGCAGCAATGAAAAGAAGAATCTTACATCTGAAGAAAGTATAATTAAATGCAGCATGCCAGTCTGAGCTCCTGAATTTCTAATCTTGTTATATAATGAATGCTAAACTTCTGGAATCTTTCTTTTTGAGACTTAAATGCTGTTTCTCTATCTCCCTCTCTCAGCTGAATCTTGTGGCGGTGTAGTCCAAGGACTGAACGGCACCATCGAGTCGCCCGGGTTCCCCCATGGCTATCCCAACTACGCCAACTGTACCTGGCTGATAATCACAGGGGAGAGGAACCGCATCCAGCTCACCTTCGTCACGCTGGCACTGGAGGAAGACTTTGATATTGTATCGGTTTACGATGGTCAGCCGTCGCCTGGCAACTTGAAAATGAGGTTAGAAGCCGATCTGTCGTTTCCTCTCTGATCTTCTTTCTCTTTAAAACCCTCTGATGGTCTCTTCTTCTCTCCACTCATCACAAAAGTACTTGACACTTGGACAGCAGCTTTTTTACTTAAGTACTTTATTTATCCTGAATTGGAAATGACACCGAGTCAAAAAGAAGTGAGTGTCAGCTTTAATTTGACCGGATTATTGTCAGGCTTGGTGAATAGTTTAAGAAAAGGACATTATTGCAGCACAGCTTGGACTTGATGTTTGGGAGAAGCCTTAGAAATGAGCCAGTGCCTAATTGATAGCGTGGTCAACAACTCTTTTGGCACATTTTTGATTGAAAAGTTTGAAAAGTTTTGGTATTACTCGCTAAAAGATTACTGCAATATCCTTGTTTGGCTTGAACTGTTTGTTTTATGGCAGATGAGGCAGACATGTCTCCACATAATATTAAGTCTCAGGTGGCACAAACTGTTTATGTATAGCATCTAATAGCATTTGCATATATTTAATGAGAGGTTAGAGAGTTGTGTAACAAAAAACATGGCCATTACACTGTCTTCCACATTAAAGCAATCTCAGAGCTTCCACAAGACAGCAGGTCTCGCTGGAGGCCAGCGTAGGTGCTAATTACACCTGCGGGTGTCCCTGGAGTCCTAGCAAGCCTGTTTACTTTAACATACACATACTGCAACCATGTTTACGGCTGTACTTGCAGGAGGTCATCATGCGTTTGGAAAAGCGTGCGAGTTGGTGCGTCAGCATCAGGAAAACAAGCCACATGTTGCGCCGCGGTTGGATGCTGCTATGATATCCCTGTGAGAGCAGCTTCAATTCACTTTTCTGTGCTTTTAAACCAAAACTCTGAAAATCAAACCAAAGTTGCGTCTTTACACTCACCTTCATTGGTGTCGGTCTCTGCCTTCAAAGGAGAGCAGCCACAAGAGGCGGGCTTCTGGAGTCAAACGCCCAGTCTGATTGGCTTGGCAGTGCTCTGGGAGAAAAGAAAGAAGAACGAATTACATTTTTACTTTAGCAGAATTGATTGATTTTCGGCAAACTGTGAGTGTGAATCAATAACATCTGAGTGCAGCTAACTTTATTTTCATACATTAGTCAAAGTTTCACTTTTAATAATTTATCTCTTAATCACTCGGTCTCTTTTTTTTTTTCCCAAGAAAAATCCTTTAAAGCACATCTCTCATTTGTAACTGCGATATTACTAAGTCATACATTTTTGTGCTGGACACATGGTTCAGTACCGAATTCTTTTTATTCATGATGTTGTTAAAGATGCAACTCTGACCAGCTTTTGGGGAGGTTGGGATCGATCAATTTGCCGCAACTGTGCACCCAAAGATCAAACAGCAATATATATTTATATGTACACACACACACACACGCACACACACACACACACACACACACACACACACATATATTCTGAGGTTTATCACTAATACTCTGCATCCCCTCAGTAAAAAAAAAAAAACATCTTAGACACAAAAAGACACCAGCCTCTGTCGAAAGGTTAAATGGCACTATTTCTCGTTCATATGAATTTGTTCATCAACAGAACTGGAATGGCATAAACTGGTATTCGCTGTGGGCCTGTAATATTGTTGCAGTAAAGGACAGAGAGAACAGCATCTGGCTGGCAGTCTGAAGAAGCTTATTCATAGCACTCGATCGTTGTGTAGGAGGAATATGCTGTGAATGCACCAAGTGCTGTTTGAAGTTGCTGGAACAGTTGGTGTAACAAGGAATTTTCCCTTGAAAATGTTATTTTGCAGTGTTGTTTGGCAGTGCATGAGTGGAATACTTAACTTGACTGGCTTTAGGAGAACAGTGGAGACTGCAGATCGCTCCTAGAGGTGGGTTTTAGCAGAGGCGTAGTACTTCATTTTGTTTTTTCTGATTTCTCATCTGTTTCTTTCTGTGCGCTAAACCATCTATTAATATTTATTAAACTGTTTAAAATTATTCAATTCTGATGAGATGTCTTGTAGATAATAAACTGCAAACTATAAACACAGGCTGGGAGGCTGTTGGTCGCCCAAGTCAAGAATTCACTTTGACACAGGGAGAAATAATGTTTCGAAAATTTGTTTTTAATTGAAAGCCCCCACGTCCAGCGCTTGTTTCAGAAACTACATGAAAAACAACCCACGAATGGTGTAGCCCGTGACTGTGTTTGAAATGTGTTTAAAGTGAGGTTAGGCAACCGAAAAATAACAGCTCTGCAGAGATGGCTGCTACAAGTTAGATAACTACCAATTTGTTGATTAAAAAAAAGGCTGTAGGAATACATTTATTAGCCCTTAGGTGGTTTTATACACACATATTCACACAAAAAAACAAGCACCATTTGCCATTAAAGGTCAGCACATTGGGTGCGCAGTGTTTGCTTCCCTTGCTCCTGACCTGTGCACTGGTGCACAATTGATTCCCAAAGTCATCGGGATCAAGGGGCTGATCCGGAGGCTCACTGTCCTCCTAACTCGGCTCCTCGGTTGATGTTAGTTCTGTCCTCAGCGCTTTAACCATGACTGCAGTGGGGTATCAGCCCAGGGGCCAGCTTTCTGTCCTCAGGCTCTCCCTCGTCTTTCTGACTGCATGCTAAAGCTTCAGCTCGGCCTATATTTCTGTCAGTGGCTCCGAAATCACACCCAGCGCCACTCCTCAGCTTATTTAAATATTTAATATTTTTCAGTGAAGTCCTCTTGCTGCCCATTCTTTGCGGAACCCTGCAGTCGGCCTGCAGACCTTAAACCCTCTCCTCCTCTCAGCTTGTGTCTGAATGCTGCAAGACTGCCTGATATGAACCCATCAGGCTGCCCACAGGAACAGTGGGATGGAGGAGAGAGGCTGTCTTTGTTCACAAAGAGGAGCACAGAGGGAGCTGGATTTATATTTCAGGCCTTTAGTGTGAGGAATGTTGCGATCTCATACATAGAAGACGGGCCGACCTACGGGCCCGGTGGCAGCGGCCCCAGCTGTGCGTCAGCAGCATTAGCTCCTTACTGTCCCACTCACTCTGTAAACTAGTGTCAGCAGTGTGAAAAGAATTGTTTCTCATGCTCTCCAACAGGTAACCCTGCATTTTGCATACAGTGTTTAAGAAAGAGGCTTTTTTTAAGTAGTTGAAGCTTTACAATCAAAACCAGCATATAACCACATTTTTATGCTCCTTTTCGACCACATTGTGCGTGTTGGAGCGCATCTAAAATTATTGTTGTATAAGTTCTATTTTTCAGCACTGATATTCTTCTCCAGCCCATCCCTGTTGCAGCTGCCAGGCTAATATTTACCCTCCGAAAGGGGTTTTACATGAGGGAAGAATGTTTTATAGCTTTGGAACTGACCAGTTTGTGATGTTGTGTCATTTTTTTTCAAAGCTGGCCACCTAGTGTCCTTGAAACCCCACAAAAGACTCCTGGAAACCACATTCTGACGCCTTTTCGGTTCTGTGCTGCTGTAATGTGCTGTTGAAAAAAGCAGGAAGGGTAAGTGCTCCTGCGTGTTCAAAGTTTTGCTGCTGGAGGTCAGAGCTGAATTTGGATGCTGGTATTTCAGTGCCGGCTGTGGTGGGAGTCGCTGGCAGGTGGGTAAAAATGTAGCTGCTCCATCGTGTGAAGGGCATACCATCGCAAAGTATTTCTAAAGCTGAAATCGAAACTTTGCCTTCCCTCCAAAAATGTGAGATCTTTTTGGTCTGTTTCGTAGTCAAAGGTCACAGCCGGAGCAGAGCATTGACATTAAGCTGTCTGCCTGTCTGGTGTCAGCTAATTGTGCATCTACACTGACTCTTGCTCATCAGCTGCTTACAGAGCTGGTTATAAAGCCGCCCTTGGACCTACAGTTTCAAAGTTATGTGACACATTTTTGATCCATGCTGGAAGATTTATTCCCCACTCTGTGAACCTCGCTGCAACATATTAATTAGTTTCCCACAAGACCACAAAGTTAGTCTTTTATTTGTTCATTGGTCCACTGTTAACAGGTCTGCTACATAAATCATGACATTCATTGTGTCTGTATGAATAAGCAGCAAATGAAAAATGCCCTTTAGTATACAAGAGTTCACTTTGAATGCAAATCTTGGTGCACTACTGAGCACCAATAGACAGAGCTTTACCACAAAAACTACTATTTGGGGTTTCTTAAACGACTAATGTGTCAGATTTGTTACATCTAGTGGCGAAAATGGTAAGTGCAGAAATAAAGAACCACAACTTTATAATTTAATATTTTCAGTCCAGATATTCATTGTTTTATATGACAAAAGTTACAGTATATGGACATTAACAGGTTTCAATACACCGTAATTACTGTTCTTTTATTGTCACCATAAAAAAATCATTTCATGTTTTATTTTCTCTTTCCAGCAGTAGATAATTACATTTCTTTCTAACCCTTAAATCACAAACACTCAGAATCAATGTAAATATGTTTTTGTAAAGGCAATAATAGTCATAATAAAAACAATAAACCTATTAAGCGTACACAACCCCAGTGAATACAGAGACTTTTCAGAGAAAAATAGGCCAAGACTAGATAACCAGGCAATGGAACTAATCCAGAACTACAGCAGCAAAGAAAGAAGAGAGGAGAGCAGAGGGTGGGGCGAGAAGGTGGGACTGCTTGGGAAGAAAAGAAAAGACACACAGGAGAAGGAACACACACACACACACACACACACACACACACACACAGCAGATCACTCATTCTACTAGCAAAGTAAGGATATTTTTCAGATGTGAGGAGATTTTAGCTGTTCCTTGCAACTTCAAAGGTCTGTTTGAGGGTTAAGACTTGGTTTTGGGTTAGGGTTAGAATTGGGTTTAGGTCAGGGTCAGGGGGTTAGTTGGGATGGATAGGTTAAGGTTAACAGGCTGGGTACTATGGTTATTAAAGTCCTCACAAAGATAGAAGTACAAGGATGTGTGTTCTGTGTGTAACAAGTACAAGAACACGCATACACACAGACACACAGACACACACACACACACACACACACACACACACACACACACACACCCACCCACACCCACACACACACACACACACAGCAGATCACACACACACACATGCACATACACACAGAAAAAGCTAAAGCTAGTAGAACTAAGTCCCTTTGCGGTTGGTAGTTCTGTCCGTCTGTCCTATTGTAGTCCTGATAATTCTCTAAGCTGCTTCTGCTTGTCACCAGCACATCAGAAAGTTGAGCACACTTTTCACAACAAGATAGAAGAGATAAGAGTGGCGCACAGATGGAAACTTAAAGAATACATTTGACTAAATAACATTTGTTCCTACAATCATGCAACTTCCTGAGTATCCATCCATTACCCACCATGTATTATTTTCTTTATGCTTTTGTTCTCAGGTGAAAAATAAGACTTTTTTTATTACCAGAGTTATGTAACTACTTCCTGCCTTAAAAAAATCTGGAACAGCCAGATAAAAAACATACAAAAAAGAAGCATATCTTAATCTTTAAACCAGTAAAATGTGTGTTGAAAACCGACAGAACTTTTTCCAAAAAAATTATTTTGCAATTGCATTCTCACCCCTCTTCCACCCCTTAAGGCAGGTCAGAGTAGTTAATGCTGCCAAATGAGGAATCCAGGAACTTACAAGTGACTTAAAGCAAACAATGAAGCAAATAACCTTTTAGCTGCCTGTGTAACCTTTTACAAAGTCTGGCCGAAGCGGAGATTTCCCCGGGTAAGCAGGAGTATTTCATTAGCAGAAAACTCTGCTGTACTGGGCTGTGAGGAATGAAGGTGACCAACAGATCTGACTGCACACGAGCTGGCGTGGAGTTCAGCTGTTGTACTGGGCTGCAACACTGATGAGAACATTTCGATCCATCTGCACCTGTGGATGCTGCTCCACAGTGGGGATAAGAGCTGAGTGGTGGTGGGTGGGTGGTTGAAGCACAGGAACATGGGAGTTATGATTGGATCAAGAAATAGAAACAGTGGTTCTCACCCTGGGAAGAAGATAGAGAAGTGAGCTTATTCCACTAGACACACGCCAGTGTGAAGTGACTCATCCTCTTCTTAAAATTGTGTGGTTGTTTCCAAGATGTTCGCACAGACCGCGCGGAGTTGTCATTCTGCTCTGCTCCGAAACATTCACAAGTTCTGGGCAGACACAAGAAGTAAGCTCCAGCTGCAGATGGGTGTCACACCTGACACAGGACCACCAGGCACGTGCACAACGCTGTGGAAGCGTCGCTGTCATTTTAGCTATACTTCCAGCACAGGTGAAAACAGAAGTCAGTGTATTCCATTTGTCTGCGTCATCACACACACGTAGCTGCACAAAGTTTTAGGCATCTTTCTCATGCTGAATAATAAATCGTCCTAATGTAGCCACCCTGGATAATAAAGCGCTTTACACCTCACGCACAAGGAATCTCATGCTCTCATGACTGAAAGCTGCTAGGTCAAAAACAAACGATGGTCATAACCAGAAATCTGTCTCAAACTGGGCGACTCTTCAATGTTTTAATTCCATTTTTCGGCCTCTTTGATGTAACTTGACGATGGTGGTGGTGTATTCATTTTTACTATCACAGCTGTGGTTCAAAATGTGTGAGTTTTTTTCCTTGTTTGATAAGTCGAAGTTTAGACGTGAACACATCAATGATGCATTTACTGTCACAGGCTAAAATTATAAGGAACTGAAATAAAGAGGAACATCTAAATGTAGTGTGCATATAAAACAGAAGGTAACACACCGGTGGATGACACAATAAGTTGAACTGTAAGTCTTCCTGTTGGAGACACAGCTAACCCATCACTTTGGTTAACTTCAACGCTGCTGTTTCCTTGGCAACAGTCAGATGTTACAGCAACAGCAATTTCCAGCTGTCTTATTTAGAGCCATCCCTTAGGGTTAGCTCTTGATTTATATTTTGCATATCAAAACATCATACATCGTAAGATGTAATGTGCACAGGCGTTTCGACAAGAGGCCCCTGGCGCTCCTTTCCGAACTGGTTTACCGACTGACTAACCGACTGGCATTTGCAAAACATCTGAACTGGAGTTTATCCTGAAAAATCTAGCCCTGCTTTGCTGCCCCGTGGGCGTTTGCCATGCGGTAATATAGGATCTGCACTTCTTGAAAACAGCGATAAAACAATTGTTTGTTTCAAGCATATCAAGGTTGAATGGCTGACTGGGGAAACGCTGGAGTCTGAACTGATTCCAATCCAATCCTCCCCCACAGACACATGAAAGTAGGGAGGAAAACGCTCTTTGATATTGCAGGCAAAAACCAGGGGTGATCTCTACGTTCTCAGATTCCCCCACTTTTATTCATACCCCAGGATGAAAACTGCCCTTTTCATGTTCCACAGCTTTAAAACTTTTAGCTAAGTGGACAAACAAAGTTAGCAGTCATCTCAGATGGAGAGAAACTTCTGACGTTTTGAGGTTTTTCCACTTCTAATGAGAAAGGTTGCGTGTTTCCAGAGAGGCGTTGTTCTGCACGCACACTGGCCCATTCACTCTTTTTCTGTACTTAATGAAGTCTGGAGACTTCTTTTTACATAGTAGAAGGAGAAAGTGCTCACATGTGTAAAGACAGACTCACTGCAAACAAAGAAAAAATGGATGGATGAAAGAGATGGCGACAAATTGTTTTGTTAGTAATTGGAGAAAAAAATTATCTTTTTTCACATGACAGCTTTTAAAAACCTGGATTTTTTAACAAAGAACGGAATAGAAAAAAAAAAAAAAAATAAAAACAGTTAGGAAGGCAATGAAATGATCATCTAGTACCAAAGAAAAGCCTGGACAGAAATGGTATATTTGTCAAGAGTTTTCTCTACCTGCTATTTGACTTTGGATTGAAAAATGGACCCTGAGAACTTTACGCCTGCGTGCTGCTAGATCACTGTGTGTCCGCTCGCCTGTCAGAACCTGACAACTGTCAGTGTAAAGATCACTTGCTGCTGGTTGATAAATCTTGGCTAGCATGTGTGTTTCTTGTATCGAAGAGAAAAGTTTTGGAGTGAAAACTCTCGCCTCAAAGCCAAACTCTTTGATGCACAGATTATAGTAAAGCAGTGCAACTAATTAGCTTTCTTCTTTTCCTGTCATCCTACTAATTATGGAGGAGGAAACTGGTAAATCTCCTGCTGTGACAAACACCATATGATGATCCTCGCCCACCTTCTTCATCACTGAAGGTATGGTGGAGTGGGCGAAATCAACAATGGAAGAAAACAGGCCACAACCCAAGAACATGCATACAAGCTTGACTGGAGACTCGCTAACGGTCTTGGAGCGGTTTGTAACCTGCAGGTTGTCTTTGTGTGTGAGCAGTACTTGAGAAGTAGTAACTCATGATGTTGGTTAATATCAGGTGCATGCTGAAGAACTCAGAGCTGTCCCCTCCTAATTTAATCACTCAGAATTGATGTTAATAAGCACCCGGCTCTCGGAGGAGCTGGTCTTTCCTGCAGACTGTTCTCATCTATCTGCCATTGTAAATGCAAAAGATGACTATTCTCCTCTCAGCAGGGCGTCTGAACAAGCAGAGATGATTCTCTGAAGTTAACTTTAGTTATAGGACGATAAACGCTTCATTATCGCCATAATTATCCACGTGGGGGACAGATAAAAGTGGTAAAGAACGGAACAATAACCTGTTGTTTTAAACTTAGTGTGATCTAGTCTCCTGGTAATCGTATCCCTGGTAACCACCCAGCTCCTTCTTGTACATGACTCCAGGTTGGAGATCTTGTAAACAAGCCAAGGTTGCTACAGTAACTCCAGATGAGTCATGACGAGCGACTGACAGCTGACAGAGCGCTGTCAGAGGGATTTGTCACACGGAGACACGTCTGCGGCGCATTCACAGGCTGCCTGCTTGCTTTTCATCTTTCTCAAAAGAAACCTCTGGCCCCTGCTCCTCTTCTTCACCAGCACAATGGCCATATACGCACTCCGGCTTTTACAGAACAAATACGTAACTTCAGACATTTATGTTTCAAAGAAAGTGAGAGGACAAATGGGGCAGAGGGAGGCTAATGGGAAACGAGAAGAAATGTGATCAATGCATTGCGAAGGGACAAAAAGAGAGAATCACACCATGAGACTGAGAAATGAAATGGTTAAACCAAAACTGATGTAAATATGCACACACAAGAAATTAATCAAAACAGCAGAGAGGAATACTGACTTCTCCTTTATTAGCATGCAGGCATATGTCTGCTGAGAAAGAAAAAGTGATAATTCATATTAGCGAAAGCAGCATGAAGACATGGGAGAAGGAATAGGATGAACAGATTAACAGGCCATGGGAGAACAAATTTAGCATCACCACGCCAGGGCCTCCTCTTTCGGTGAACCTTCAGCGTTATAGTCCGGTATGAGATGGAATGTTTGGCAGTCCTGTCCAGCAGGGACGATCCTCTCTCCCATCCTCACCATCTGTCTCTCACCCACTAAAGGTCATCTGGTTCTGCATCTCTTGTCAGGCTGATTCCACGCAAACGTAGCCTCTGTCTTCAGGGGTCTGGCCCAGCAGATGTCACGTGAGCGGCAGATTTACTGTACACACACACACTGAATCAAGTTTTGCCCAAAGTAAATGTACTGATCATGCAAATTTCACCATTTAAGAGAAATGAGATAAGTCATAACATTTGTGAAATCATGTTTGCTTTGGTTTGATGTTATCGCTCATAAACCTGTTTTCCTGGGGTGTATTTAAAAGGCATTCATAAGGATGAATTAAGCCTCGTAGTTACCTTATTGACTGTATTGAACGTAGCCTTCTTGTGACTTTATCTACATATTCCATATGTCAGCCTGGTCTGTGTGTGTTTGTGTGTGTGTGTTTGTGTACAGGAGTGCAAACTATACAAACTGGCTAACATTGAATTGTTGCTGGACTCCAAGCAGAGTTAATTCCTCAGTGCAGCTATTGTCACAGCCTGAAAACTGCTTCCTATCACCACAATCTGTTTGCCTCGTACCATTTTTGCACTCGTTTGCTGTGAATACCTTAAAGGGCAATAATCCCTTTATGGCTTATTGCTGCTTGGTTGGGCAGGTGCTAAGATCGCAAAAAAGGATTATTTTTCTTTGATTAAACACAATACCTTCTGGCATGAACGCATCCTCGATGCCTGTGGTGACCTTCACCCGTTGCTCGTCAACGTTCCACTCGCGCCGACGTTTTAGCAACACTCCTCTTGAGATAGACGGTCTGCTGGATGTGTTTGGAGCAGGCAAAAAAGTGTCAGGTGTAGGCTGCCTTGTCCTGGGCATCATGAATGTTCCTGATTTGTTTAAATGTCTCGATTTCCCTGCGTGTCTGTGCTGGCCTCCGGTGGGTTCCAATCCCCCATCGCAGTCCAAAGTCAAACACTTCAGGGTTAATTGGTGAGTTGGATTATCCCATTGGACTAATGTGTCTAGTTAAAAGGCTAAATAATAATTTAAACAAGCTTCTGCAATGGTTTCACTAAGTTTTCCCAGTGGAAACTGTACTGTTTTGAACACTGTTCCCAACTGAGTGTCCTTTAAATCTAAATTAACCTTCATTCTCACTTAAAAACCATGTTCCCAATCTATTAATGATGCTCCAAGCTGTTTCGCATTTTCGTTGGTCTGTTTGCACAATTATACACAACAAACAGCAAGATCTCTCTCCTCCCTTTGGCAGGCTGCGAGTGATTGATTGTGTGGATGCATCTAAGTTCTGTTTACGCTTGCGTAGAGCAAAGCGAAGTGCTTTAAACTCCCAAAGTCCTGTAAACCCTCTGCAAACATGTGCCTACTCCCAGTCCAAGCAGCCATGATGGAGAGTGCCAGTGCGTGTCCCTGGCAGCAAGACCCGCCCATGCGGGTCACCTGAAAGGTTTTAGCGTTTATTCGGCTACGTGCAGCATACTGTCGGCAAAACTCTGCACTGACACAGCCGACTGAATGGATGACACCTGCTCTCGTAGGCAGCCTTAAACTGTGACACACACACACACACACACACAACACACACACAGGCGTGAGGATACGCCCCCTCCTGTCCTCGTGTTCTGCTTTAATAATTTGCTAAATGCAAACCAGAGATGTTATTGTTGGGATATGACTGTTAATTTAATCAGCCTTGATAGTCCGTACAGGCTTGCATGCAGACCGAGCCTTATTTTGCATTTGCTTAAAATGCAACAATTATATAATTATGTAAACAAACCTATAATTAAGGATTAAGAGATCTGCATGCGATGCTTTGAAAACACTTAAAGATACATTTGGAGGCATTGCTGGGCTATTATATTTTTTGTTTCTAATGACTAATTAAGTCAATTGGCATTAATTTTCTGAAGTTCAGAGCCAACCAGTGGAGTAGCTGTTCTTGTTAACATGGAGGGCGTGTTTACCACTTTATAAAGAGGTAATGATAGATGATTGGGGGGTCAACAACCACAGAGAGGCCCCGGCTGGACGCGAACCCACAACCTTCTGTCAAAGAGCAACTCGAGCTTTAATTTATTGATGATTCGGGAACATCTGTATATTGATATCTAATCCATCCTAATGCGCTTGTGTGTACGCACATGAACGTGTACAGTTTTGCACGTGCATGTAAAGTATACGACTGTGTTCACTTGCGAAGGTGCCCTTCCCTCAGGCCGGTGGGTGTTTGGGACCGTGGAAGCTTTTACTGTTCACACCTTGTCACAAATGTTCCAGCTGACACACGCGCAGGCACAAGGAGGACGCATGTCACAAACGTCACAAGCAGGCCTGGCAGAAAGCTGAGTGGGGAGGGGACGAGATGTGGAGATAAGAGGAAAAGAGTGGCAAGGAAGTAGGAAAGGGGTCTCCTGACTCTCACTTTCTGTCTCCAGCTCAGCCCCTCGCCAATCCCGCCCACCTCTTACTGTCTCTTAGAAGCATAGAGAATCAGTTTTAATGGTTTGTCAAATAATGCTTTTCTCCCACATAGTGGATTTGATGAGGTTGTATGTGTGTTTGTGTGTGTGTGGGTGTGTTTGTATCTTTGTGAGTTTTTTAAAGGGAAGCTTGCCCTACTTTAGCCTGGTGGTTTTCTGTGTTGGTATTGCCCATAGCACTGGATTTTACGCTTTTTAATGTGGCTACACACACACACACACACACACACACACACACACACACACACACACACATCTTTGTACTTCTGTCTTTGTAAGGAATGATAATGTCCATAATGTACTCTCCAGCCCTTAAGCCTAACCTGACTAGCCCAACCAACTCCTGACCCTAACCCTGACAAAATGCCAGTATTACTTTGCAGCAAAGCACTATTAAGTAGCTGGATTACATAAACTCGAGAAACAGTGCAAACAAATAAATCATTTACATAGTCAAAGCAGAGAGCAAATCTGGTTTTCAAAATGTCTGGATCCATCATGCAACATAAATACATGTATCTGCACTGCCATGTTTCATTTTGTTTGTCCTGTACAGTTTTCCGTGTGTGTAGTTTCCAAGATAAATTTAGCTGTTGTATTTGTCACCGCGTGTGTTACAAACTACTATAACATCATATGTGTCAGAATAATATGATTTATGTCACTGTTTTTATACGTGTGTGTGTGTGTGTATGTATGTGTGGAGTTATGGTTTGACGCAATATTTGAATGTTTGTTGGTATGTTTGCCAGCCTCTGAATCTCTGAATGTGAGTGATGAATATAGCAATATACCTTTGGTGTACCTCGGCACCTTATAAGTACTGTGTGTGTGTGTGTGTGTGTGTGTGTGTGTGTGTGTAAGCACATGAAAGCACTTTGATGGATGGTTTGCGGAGGCCTGATTACAATGCTCCAGAACGGTGTTGTGCAGGTGGACGAGCAGTGATGGAAGGGGAGAGATTGAGGAGAGATTTCAAATATACATTGGATTTTTGTTCTTTTTATTATTATGCTCATGAGAGATGACAGAGAACCTGAGGTCCTTGGCCACACTGGGGCTGTAAGAGCTGTTGTGTTTAAACACAACACGTGCATGGTCATTATTCTGTGCAAAAAGACTTGAGCACACTTTAAGTGTGTGTGTTTGACACCTCCTGTGAATGCTTCTAAGGAGCACAACTTCAGAGGAGTCTGTTCTGCTGCTCTCTTCATGGTTCAGTGATTGAAAGCACTCACTTATCTTGTAATCTACGAGCAAATCAGTACTTTTATCATGTGTGGTTCTGTTTGTGAACTTCACTGTTTTATCCTGAGACCCTGATTCGATAAAACATCATCTTCTGAGGGAGTCCTTGAACCCACCAGTGACCCATGGGAAGTCCACATCTACAGACAGAAAAACACTGCTGTGTGACCAGAGGGGATGTAGCTGGAGAGCAGCTGCCTCCTCACAGTATCCTGTCACTCTGCTCCTGGTTCTGGTCTCTCCCACCACAGCTCAAACAAATTGGTCCCACTGGGACTTCTTCTTCTTTTTTTTTTTTAAACTGTTGTAACTGAAAATTATGTTCACTGTTCAACTAATGCAGAAATTGCAGAGTTGTTAAAAAACAAAATGTTTTTTTTTTTAATCTATCACAGCTGTTTTTTCATGG
>CAAE01014773.1:199188-213877 GCA_000180735.1 Tetraodon nigroviridis
TCCTCTCTTTGTTTTGCTCAGCATCCACCTGTGAATTATTCATTTATTCTGAGCTGTGTGGTGCTGCTGACTGACTGGCTAGCGTTCCATCGAATGGGTGGGAGAAATGGGTTTCAGTCCCAGGTTGACAGCTTTAAATAAATAGTTTGTGCCCCCCAACACACATCTACTGTACAAGTCAGGGCGGGGTTTACAGTGAAAAACGACACACACGAAAAAAAGCGTTGAGCGATAGAACGTGGTATTATGTGTGTTTTGTCTGTATGTGTGTGGGTGTGTGTGTTTTATTGTACATGGGCATCTTCTTGTCTGTATGAGACAGCCTGCTTTTTTTAGGCTGCCAGTAAGAGCAGATGCATGAGGAATTAGATATAATTTGCAGCTTCCCCAAGTGAAACTCAGATATTCTGGAAAAAAACAAAACAAAACAAAAAAAACAAGCTTTTGCAGTGAAGTTATACTTCTTTGTGTTTTTTCTTAGATGTGAGAGGCTGTTCTAGGCTGAGTCTTACACCTGACCACAGCATTATGTAAGCATTTGACTCATGCAGGATGAATTATTAATGATACGGACTCAGTCGCTCCCATATTGAAATCCCTCTTAATTTTGTGTTGTTCAGCACATCGTACCCGTCAATAACACAACAACGTATCCCTACTGGAAGACCGGCAGCATTTCCCTACGTCAATGCCACGACCTGGAAAGAATCTGATTGTGTTTGGCTGCAGGTTACTGCTGAGTAATTCCAGTTAAACTCTTCACTTTGACCGCGAGAACTGTCAATATCTAATGTAAACCTTATGGAATAACTTATTTTCACCTCATGACATTGTCACCAAAGTATTTAATAGAACATTTTTGCAATTCTTTTATGTGGTAGCAATGTCATAATCTGTTCTCTCCTTAAGTATTAGGTTATAGCTGTCATGTTTGCTGTGGTACAGACAAAAATGCTTTAGAAGATGACCAGTCATCCTGAGGCCTGTCCCAGTCACATCAGTTTTTAAAAAAACATCAGCTAAATTGCTATTTTAATGACCTAATGCCAAATATATATGTTATTAATTCAAATCTAATTACATAATGACCATTTATGTGTAACTATACTATTAGTGGTATATTTATTTCTTTAATTCTGGCACTTTTACACCTCCGTACTAAAAAAGTTCAGCAAACACATAAATCAGTAGGCTGGTTTTTCAAACTCACCCGTCTGGAGTGGTCCCTTCATTCAGGCATGTCTCACACACTGCTTTTCAGAGATTTGCCGGGTCTCCCTTTATATTCAGCACAAAGCTGAAACGCGGCCAAGTGGCCTGTGTGCCATTATTCTGAGTGGCCAGCTTGTTTACACCGCTGCCCCTCATCTAATCTTTGGAAGAGGGTGTGTGAGACGATAACAAAAATAGCAGTAAAGCTATTTTTCAGTGCTGCGCTGTGCATTTTTACTGCATTACTCTGCAGTCTAAACAGTAATCCTGCAATTATGACAGTCTGTCAACATTAGCCATACCACCAGTATGACTGGCATTGTGCATGTGTGTGAGTGTGTGTGCATGTGTGAGTGTGTGTTGGACAGATGCAGATGGGCACGCACACAGATGGATGAAAAAATGCATACAGGCAGGCTGGCTGACAGCTGATCAGAAAGACCAACTGACTGGCTGGCTGGCTGGCTGGCTAGCCAGAGTCTGGGAATAGCTGCCTGATTACATAAGACGTTTGACTGGTTGGACAGTTGACCGACTAAATCGGTGGTCGTGTAGCTTGAAACCAGACTGCTAAATTTTGCATAAACATCAAACAGCTGTAGGATCAGTGTGTCGTGTGGGGGAGTGAGATGGAGAGAGCAGTGAGGGATAGTGGAGAAAAAGAAAGAAGAGAAGAGAGTGCTACAGGGATTTAAATACTGCAATCATGGTGGTCCGTCAGCCCAGTGACAGTCAGACGATCACTGCTCATTACCTGACCGTTTTACCAGCTGACTCACGAACACTCTGTGTGCGCGTGTGCGTGTGCATGAGGCCGAGCCATGAATTCTGATTTACCTCCCAGTCAATCCTCGATTTGAGAAACAAATCACATCAGACTGTTATCTACAGTGACAGACAGACAAATGAGAAAAGATGCGGCTAGTGTTTGTGTTTGGCTTTAGCTCTTCTCAGGTTCAGGTCTTCTCCTTCATTGTCTTTCTCTTTTGCTGTCATGTTTTTATCTTTTTTTTTTACCCTTTTTTTTTCTCGTTCCTGATGGATGTTGATCAGACAGCATCGCAGGGCAGTTTCTTGTTTAGCTACCAAACCTCTCCAATAAACCATTGATCCATCATGGATGAAAGCACAGAGTAATCCTGAGTGCTGCCAGAATGACTGTAGGTAAATGTGTAGTTACACCTACGGAACACCCACACGCTGCATTAATACTTCAGGAAGGGAGGTCCAGCCATCCAAATCTCTGTCCTGGTTTTCTCAGACCTTCCTAAGCCAACAACCAGTGGTACCAGTGCAGAGGCAGAACATTCAGAGATGGGTGTTTGTGGAAAAGCAGGACCAGCGAGCAAATGTCAGGGTCAAGCTAGTAGCCATGTTTAAACAGAAGATCCATGCAAACAGCTAATACAATCAAAGTAGTTCAACTGTGTGTTCTAGCGATAAGGGAAGGTACACACAAGAGAGGCAACTGGACAGTGTCTGTTTAAGGAAGGAGAAGGTTCTTCTGTTGATTTCAACAGGTTGACTGGTACGTCAACGCACATGTTACTGTTCTCAGTCAGGTCTCGTGGTTTTGAAACCACATTCCTCGAGGGGAGCTAAAACTGACTGTGATGTGCATTTCAAAAAAATGGGCATCTAAATATTTGATCAAATTGGTTCAAAGCAGTTGTTTCGTATACCCGGAGAGTTTGGCGCCGAACAGGGAATAGAAGCCCCACAGGCGCCTTTCTATCTAGTCTGAATGCTTGACACAGGTAGCAACACGCTATCAAAGAAGCTGAGCAAGCAATAAATCTTTGTCCCTCTCGTCTTCCCTGAGACATTTGATCATCACTCTTCAATCCTGAAAGTAACGACAAATTAGCTCTTGTAATTATTCATCTTGAAGGTAAAGATCTTTTTTTTGTGTACTTCTGAAATTTGTTTTACTGAGGAGTGTTCCCTGTACCTGCAGTTGTTGATTTCCCGATTCTAAAAGATTCATCCTCCTAATTTTCTCTTTGTTGATGAAACAAGCAGCACTGTGATAAGATGATGCTGAAGCCTAGAATCCACCCAGAGGTGTTCATGATTTTAGGGGACCTCTCCTCAGAATGAAGATGCATTCCTACATGGATGTTTGTCCTCATTTCAGGTTTATTTCTTTTTTTTTTGAAAGCAAATAAATAAACTTTCAAAAGTCGCTCTAATTACGTCCATCCTGGTGAGAGACTCTTTCGGCTAGCTGCTAACTACCTTCCAGAAGATTTCAATGTAACTCTGATAATGAAGATGTATCGACAGATTAACAAAAAAGGAAAACCCCCCTTTTTTTGTCTTTTCCTTCCAGGTTGTCTGGGTTCATGCTGCCTTCGCCGATTGTCAGCAGTGGATCTATACTGGCCTTGTGGTTCACCACTGACTTTGCCGTCAGCGCACAGGGCTTCAAAGCTGTGTATGAAGGTAAGATGACCTGTGACGGAGTGGCTGGACCCTCTGAGCAAATCACTTTGACTCTAAATGTACCAGAAAACAGAAACATCCTGTGGAAACCTTATGAAGCACTTGAACGTCCCTGACCTGTGGTCGCTGGGCTGTTTGCTCCTATGAGCTCCTCTTATTTGCTCTGCTTCAGAGTGTGAGGAATAGATTTTCCTCACGTTGGGGTGGAGGTACAGATGAGGTGTTAATATTTCTGTTGTCGTGACGCTGTGTGTCTGTGCCGTCTTTGCTGATGGCTCTGGCCTGCTGCCTGCATGCTCGTCTCTGTGTTCATACACGTGTTAATTACATGCCATACACGACTTTTTCATGTCTGCATGTCTGTTGGTGTGTGACACAAATGCTTAACCTGACCTTTTGAAGATACACACACTCTGTCTCTCTTGCTCTACTATCATTGCATAAGAGTTCATCTATGAATCATAAACTCTAAATATCAAAGAAAACACTAGGCTGTGTGTGTCTGTCTTTGTAAATGATATGTATTAAGGACCAGAAATGTGTTTCTCCAGTGAAGTGAGGACAGTTTTGCGAAACAAGGACACATCGGCTGAACCCGACAACTTCAGAGGTCTGTGTTTATGGTTCAGGTTAGGTTTGGGTTTAGCTTAACTGAGCCTTAGACCGTTAGGATGAGAGTCCTCACAAACCCACAAGTACAAAAGAGTACCAAGGGTCTTTCACTTTTGTCTGACAGAGTCTGCATAAAGGATAACAGAGAGTGTGGGTAGAGAATACAGTGTTGTGTGTATATTTGATGTACATTGAAAGAAAAGGGTAAAAAAAAAAAAAAAGCTGACAGTGCCTAAATCTTTTTGCCAGGAAGTGCTTTATCTCTCTGTGTTCTTCTGTTTCATATCTGCGGGGTCTCAAGTGCATTTGCAGCTTCGGGAGCCATGACTTTTCTAGTTGTGTTGCGCATAAACCTGACAGTTCTCTCTGATGATGGCGTTTATCTATAATGCTTTATTTAGCATGGGTTTTCTAAGCAGCAATGGCAATGGCGTCAGCATTGTGCTAGCATCACATTGATTGGCCCATGCGATATTATCGGTTGCCAAAGCAACTTCAGCCACAACACGAGTGTGTGGGGAGCGTTTACTGCCTGTTTCATCCTTGTTGAACCTCGTCCTTGTAGGATGCATTATCAACCTCGTTAGCAGCTGGGAAGTGGGGCTCCGTGCATTGCCTGCTTAAACCTTTTTTTCCTTGTTATTATTTTTTTTACAAGATTTTTCTCACTTCTCTGGCATGTCAAATATACTGTGGAGTTTGGGACGGAGAACCTGTCTTCATATGTGCGTCTCTCCCACCACACCATTTGAAACATTTCGGAAATATTTCGGAACAGTTCTCTCCGCTGCCTCTTCATATTCATGATTCACTCGGCTTAAACCCTCAGTGGCGCTCTGAGAGATGCCCCTGCAGCCAAATCTATGGATTTGTAGGAAACAATATGGATTAAGCTGCGGGTTGTGTGTCCACTGAGGACCCCTTTATGACATTTGTTTTGTTTTTTTTTCTTCCTGTGAATGTCACGCCTCTGCAATCCTTCTACGAAAGCAGGAAATTGGCATGTGTGTAGTGGCCAACTTCCAATACTCTCATGATTATTTTTATTTAAACTTTCAGGTAAATGCTGCCTGACTTGGCAGCCAGGAGTTCCACCAGCTCTTCCCCAGAGCTTCCGTGAAGCTGACGAGGGGATCCTGGTGGGCAAAAGGCTTCATTTGATTGCATTTCTGTCTTCCAAGATCTGGCCTAAACTGTCTGGAAACAAAGGAAAACCTGGCACCTACATGAGCGAGGCAGCCTTTCCTGTCACGTTTATGCTGCTAGCAAAAACTTGTGCCACTACAGCTTCAGTTCCACATCCACCCTTAATTGGTTTCACGTCTGGTTATGATCTTCAGGTAGAAAATACCAGAAACAAAGCGAAGGATGTGTGAATTTACTCACGACTTTGGGCATAATCCCTGTGAGAACAGCCTCTTCTGTCCACTTAAGCAGCCTTTCCAAATTCTAGATGTGGAACGATATAAATATAATCAGAATAAAAGTTAAAACATTAGCTAATCACATATAAATGAAAGAAATTAACAACATGCAAACTCTAAACCTATAGAATGGCTTCAGGTTTCTAGAAAGGGTTAAAGGGACAATAAAGAAAGATATAAATAGGGTGGAGAGTTGAGAGGAGCACTAAGTGTGTGTTCACATGTGAAAAGTGATGGCTGTATTTCTCATCATTAATGTGTGAATGAAATTGTTAAATATCATTTCTAACATGAAATAAGTTGGGCGGAAATGTGTGGTGTGTGTGTGTGTGTGTGTGTGTGTATAGAATCCATTAGGAACACTCCCAGTAGCTTCAAACCGCTGCTTCTTGCGGTGTCTTGCACGCTTGTAGCCAGCTAAGCTGGACGAGATGCAAAAGGACGCAGCCTCCTGCTTGGGGAATTGAGGGTCCTCAGACATGATCTCACACATAAGAAAGATTTATTCATCAGTTTCTTTCCAGCGCCTCTGGCCAGATAGTTTTCTTAGTGGCGCTTTTATATCGCAGTGTTTTGCCTTGCTGAATCTCAGAGGAGTGAAGAAATAGCCACGGCAGGAAATTGCACCATTTCAGACATTTTGTAACATTATTTGAATTTAAATGATGTGATTGAAGGCTGACAAAGTCGGGAGAATCTCTCTCCTAGACACAAATGAGGTACATCCTCCAACTGCTGCTTTGTGGTAGATATTTATGATTCCATTCTTTTCTCATTCATTTAGTCTCAATGAGAGCATGCTGAAAACCTTTTCCTCTCTGTGACTGTAACAATCAGAGGTCTGTTTATTCAGTTTGAGCGTGAATGCTTGAGTTAAGTTCAGTCGTGCCGGATCTGACCGGTGGGTTTGCCAGAAATTTAATTTAAAATGCTCCATTCAAATGTCCCTGCTGCAGACATTAGTCTTCAGGTGTTTGGTGCTGAAAATGGTGTGTTTTGATGTAGAGATGAAATGGAAACTCTATCAACAGTCACCAGCTGGAATGCAGATGTTCGGAGCGATCTTCCCAGTTTGGGAATGGTTTTCTGGGTCTGTGGGTGCCTTTAAATTGAGCAGGAACTTTGTGTTTGCAACTGTGATCATCACTAGCATTTCCTTAATTAGCCCTTTACTGCTGCCTTTGTCGGTGTTAGCGTCTATCGACCTGTTATCCCCTGCTCCTGAAGTTCTGGGAATAATCGGCCAGTTTAGTCAAAGCCAATGGATCAGCAGGGGAGCCTGTGAGAGGAAACAGCAAATCGCTAAAGCAAAGACCGACTACTGGTGGATTTTTCTTTTTCTAGCAGTAAGGGTGTGAACCTGCATGTAGAGGCTCTTGAAGAGGTGAAGGGAGTGACCCTAAAAATGAGAGCCAGAAGGTGGAATCTGCCGTTTACACCATTAACGGGTATCGACTGGAGAACCGTGGGAAGCCCTTCGCTGTGGGAGTGTGTCACATGCCGCAGCTTTTAGCAGTGTTTCAGCACCGTCAACCATTCTGCAGCTTCTGTGTGTGTGTCTGTGTGTGTGTGTGTGTGTGGGTGTGTGTGTGTGTGTGTGCATCTATCTTGTTTGTGTTGTAACAAGAAAGTGTTCAGTTGTGAAGGCATGTTGTTAATGCACACAGCTTCTCTGCTTGCCTTTGTGTGTTGTGTGTTTGTGTGTGTATGTGTGTGTGTGTGTGTGTGTAAGAGATAAACCTCCCACAGGGACACAGAGTCAATAGGACATCTCTGAGGTTGGTTAGTGAACATCTCTCCTCCAGCAGGGACTCGTTGCTGGGTTCTGTTTTGTGTCTGTTCATCCATCCATCATCCATCCATCCTACATTTAACAAATAAAACTTGCTTTATTATTAAAACATGCTTTATTGCTTGGTCCAAATCCATCGTATGGTCAGAAATACCAAATGTTTGTCATTAGCTTCAGGAAGCTCCTGATTAAAAAAGTTGAGGTAACACATTTTATTATCAGCCACAAGGTCTCACACCAACTGCTGATAAGAACCTGTGAAAAGCAACAGTGTCGAACCGAATAAGCACACGTGTGCATGCTAGCTCATTTGATGCTTAACCATGGCAACCAGGATAGAACAGAGCCTTTATAAAGAGGCTCTTAACACTGAATGAAAAGCAGGATTGAAGCGTTGCCCTGAAGGCCCATCCTGAGAGGAACAAAAGCAAAAACAGACAAACAGGGTGAGCGCCAAACTGATGTCTTTGCTTTCTGAGCTCAGGCTCAAGCCAGCAACATTAGCCTCTTAGTTCCTGAAGGAGGCTGAGCTCTGCAGAGTTGGAGCAGAGTTTATGCCTCGCTGCTGCTGCTGCTGCTGCTGCTGCTTCTCTGTCCTCAGTTATTGTCATGGAGGCACCTTGAGAGGATTCAGGGCAGAAGCCAAGCTCCTTCACTGCTCACTGACAGCTTCTGGATGGACTTCTGGAACATTGTTTCTGATCAGGGGTCCACTTTCCTATAAAAGCCTCCTCTCACATCCGCTGCAAGCTGAAAGTTCATAATCATGCTGTTGAAAAGACGCGACTCTGAAGCAGGGACTCCAGTCCGAGGGGTGGAAAGGAATCCTGGCTATTAAAACCATGATGCATGAATGAGATTATGGGAGGCTACAGAAGCTGTAGTGGTATTGATTTTCCTGATCAATACTGTACCAGAAATAACACTTTCAATGTCACACAGGGCCCTACCTTCACTGAAGCTTAATGAACGTTACAAACGGGATTTGGGAAACGCTATTTAACAGGTTTTCTCTTTCATTATAATAAAAATGTGTCAGTGCTCACCCTGCTGCCTGTCTCTGCTGAATTGAGAGTACAAAGAAATATTGGGTGACCTTCAGAAATGTGTATTATGATAAAATGGGTGTTATCTGATCATGTGACAAAAATGGACCCCATATGTAAAGATCTTCTTATGAGGAACCATTATCAGTTATGAGTAGTTAAAGTTCAATAGAGTTTAATAATAATAACCTAATGGAAATTGAGGGGAAGGGGGATTGGTGATAAAAGATTTGTGCAGCGTCTTCATATCTGCCTGTTTTAGAGTCCGCGTTGCTCTCTTGGATGATAAGAACAGCCAACAAAAAGTGACTAAAATGTAGACAAACACTGACATTTGAGTCACGCTCCTTCTATTACTCCCTCTTTCTGCCCTTCTCTCCTTTCAGTGTCAGACTTTCTAATTCTGTCCCGTCTTCCACCTTAAATCTGAGACACATGGCTGCTTTCAGAGGGAGATTATTATAATCAGATCCCTGCCGCTGCTGCAGCACACTGCAATATCTCTTCAAACTCTGAATGGTTCCAATGTTGAGTTCATTGTCTGATAGCCGGTCGAGATCTCCTTCTTGGTCTAATTGATGAAATAAGATTTGTTTTGACTCTCAGCTATATACTGGTTTGCTCACAATCTGGCTGACAGGAACGTGCCGTCCTGCTCTCCTTCCATTAGAGGTAGTTCCGCAACAACAACAACAACAACAACAGCCCACCGAGGACTTACTTTGGCAGGCAGAACTTTAAACAGGTTTCTTATGACTTAAATTGTGGCCAATGAGAACTGGAAACGGCCGCTTGTCTCTTTCTGGGCTGTGATTGCTGTTAGACCTGATGTCCTCGACTCTGCATTTCTGCTGTTGATCATACTGATCTGCTGCTGTCCTGACTGCTTACACGTTTGACCAAATTAGGCAGGTACCAGACAGATTTCCAGCAGCAACTATCTTTACAGGAACGCTGTTTATACATCTTGACAGAACGCTTGTTTCTGCGCCTTTAATTGATTGCTTCATCGTTAGTATTGACTGCCCTTTGGCCTGAAAAAGCACCATGGAGTTAGCATGATGTTTGATTTGGCTGATATCTCAGTAGCATTTTGACACATGCTGTTTGACGATTTGATTTTCTTTTATGGCTTTCAACACAGTTAAAGTTAATTTCATGCAATTCTGGGTCACATCATGGGGAAATTACAGTTGCAAAAAACATATCTCTCATATTTTTAAAGCTCCAAAATATCAGTAGATTTCTTTTTGAATCTTTGAAAACCTTAGTACCTTCCTAGGCTTTTTTAAACTTAGTTCTGGTATTTATATTCTATACTTGAGCTTCGAATCCAGCTATATGTTGTGATGCCATGAAAAATAAATTACAGAGTCATCACTGCATATTCAGACAGGATGTAAAGCCAGCATTAGTTATGCTGTGATGAAAAGGCGTCGTCAGATCTTCTGGGTTTTATTCATCAAAAAAAATGTGCATGTGCCAGAACTTTGTGAATCGGATTTATAACTGTGTCTGTTTAAAAGGCGAGAGATTAGAAGATGAGGCCATGTTTCCTCAGCGTTTTACATTCAGCTAATTACCAAGAACACAGATGCACCACTAGCATAGAGGCCCAGATCCTGTATGTGTAGTTTTAGAAGTAAACCAAAAGATCCCTGCTGTCAGCACATGCCAGGAAACATGGAAATCAACTTAGGACAACTGTCGGTGTGCTTCACACACAGAGAGAATGTTTCCCATTTATTTGCACTAGCTTTGATTTGATTTAGCTGTCTTCTGTCACCTATCATGTGTTTTCTGTTCGCTTTTATCTCTCCTTTCTGATTGGTCTGTTTAATCCCACCTGTCCCTCCTCAATTCAAAACAAATTACTACAAGCAACTCACCAACAACAACAACAACAAGAACAACAACAAGAACCACTGACTGTTAATCACATGCACAACAGTTCAGCTGCCATAACCAGGTACAAGCACAACACTGCTAACATGAGGTGAAGATGAGCAACCATGAAAGGATGCCCGGGATAGGGAAAAAGAAGCGGGTAGAACTAGAGTGTGGCGCGGAGGAGAGGAACAAAGGGGATCCATGACAAAACAGAAGGAAAGAGAGGTGAGGACAGGGGGCACAAGAAAGAGTGGAAAGGGAAGAAGAGCTCACAATCCCTAGAATACCAAGCACTTTTCTGGCCGACAGTAAAGAAGGACAGAAGAGGAGGGGCTGCAAAGATGGAGTGCATCGCCTGAATACCAATAAGAAATCAAATGGCTTTTCCAACTCATCTTATGAATTTAAAAGTTTGGCGGTCAAAACTGGATGGATGCTCATGGGAATCTGGTTTGGTACCAGGTCGCTGTAAGGATGCTAACATGAACATAACAACAAAAGTTAAACAAAGCAGTAAACCAGGAATGGAGATGAAAACTGTGATGAAGATGATGGGGGAGGTAAGAAAAAGAATAGAAAGAGCACTGACTTCAAGGATCACACTCGCTTGGGTACCTTTTCCCAAGATGCATTCTGCTCCAGACATTTGTAAAAATAGAATATACCCTACCACACACACACACACACACACACACACTTTTTTGCCCTCAGACACATATGTCTCTTTTGAGGTGCGCTCTGAGACATGCTACATGCTGACGATGAGCTGCACACACAAGTTTAGACTTGAGGGAACTGTCTTGTCTCATTGGAACTATGTACCACTTGGCTCTTCAGCTATGGAGACATTACCCAGAACAGCCTAAAGACCACAAGCAAAAAAAAAAGTAAGAAAGAAAGAAAGAAATGGGTGTAAATAAAAGTTCGAGTAGGAGCCACATAAATGCAAGTAAATGCACCAACTAGTATTTGAAGCAATTTGCTACACCAACCTAAGGAGTCCCAGCGTGTCTTTTGGTCTCTTTAATCGCCGTGGTTGCCTTTGGACACAAATTTTTGCTCAGTGTGAGTGTTTATTGCTGCTGTAATATGGGGGCGCAGAGATAAAAATCTCACCTCTGTAAGCGGGGCCACATTTTCAGGGACGGAAAAAAACCTCCCTACACAACAGAACGGCATTTAGTTGAAAGAAGTTTGTTGGTGTTGGCAGAGATAGTCTGGCCTCCCCCTGCAGGGCTTCTGTCTGAGTCTAGCCTTTCCACAGTTGGTGGATCTCAATTATTTTGAGCAGATTTTATAAACACTGAGTTTGGCAAAAGTTTATCCATATATCTTCAAAAAAGGTTATTTTTATTGCTGAAAAAAAAAAGCTTAATAATGTAGGAAATCACTGATATCAAACACACTCGACCTCATGTAAGTGGTTGAATTAATGAGCTGCAACAAGTCTTGATTCCCCCAAAATAAACCCTAGATCTTTGTGTGTGTTGCTGCTCTGACTCCTCCTTTCCTTCTCCTTCCTTGTTCATTTGTCAGAGGGTTCTTGGGGGATGAACACGATTGGCTTTGTTAGAGCCGACAAATGACAAGTCCTAGCTTCTGCACTTCTCGTTTATTACAGGTAGATACAGAGTAAGAGGGGATTTGCTCTGAAACAGACAAGCTAATCTTTTTTGCTAATACTCTTATCTTAGCTATGAGATGGGCAATTCTTATTTTGACAAAGGCATGGGGGGAGGGGGTCGAATTTAAAAGAAATACCCAACTTTACTGGAAGCCCCGAAGTATTATTTCTAGGCCTGTTGCATCCTCCTGGTGCTAGCACAAGGCAAGGGTGCTACTGTCAAGTACCCATTGCTGTGGACCCCTGATGCTCATAGACAGTATGTTAAATAACGCTCTTAAAACTGAAAAAAAAAATGTGGGATTACTTTCAACACTAATTTGAAAGCTCTGCACGCTCATTATTCAACAATAATTTAGCAAAAAGAATCTGAATGTCCAGAAAGTTTGTACAGGTTCTGGGAGCTAAGAATGGTTTGTGACCTGGAAATCTGCTGTTCAGGGGAAAAATCTTGATGTGACTGGTTTAAGATGCTCTAATCTGCTCAGAATCACCAGCAGATCACCCGGAGCTGAGGCTGGTTGTGGTTTGACAGGCTGTTAATGAGTGTTAAGTATCGTGCTGGAACCGGCGGGCACAGCGGTGCGAGACTGACATCTGACCAAAGCCTTCCTGAAAGCCACCTTGAACATCCCTTCCTCTCTAGCTTTCCCTTTCTTTTTGGCTTTTCTAGCCTCTAATGCATCTAGCCTTTCTCACGCCTTGGGGTCATTCCCAGTCAGACGCATTAACAAGGCTGGCTGCGTGGATACCTTGTTTATTGATCAAACACACACCCACATGCACACACACACACACACACACACACACACACACACACACATACACATTGAAAGCTAAAAAAAAAACCCCAAAAAACAAAAAATCAAATCTCAAATAATTTGAATCTTTACAATGAACATCAACAACAGTCTCCAGCGTACAAGCTGAGCAGCAGGGCAGGTTAGTGTTTAGAGTCTGTTGTGGCCACTGATTTTAGTGCACTCCAGTTGCAGAGGCAAATTGCTTCAAATACTAGTTGGTGCATTTACCTGCATCAAGAAGAAAAGAAGAGATCCCAGGTCTACATGCAGAAAGGGTCAGAGGGCTTTGAGGTTTTCAAGGCCTCAAGGCATCCTGAAATATCAGTTAATAAAACTGTTTTTAAAGTGTAATTATTGTTCAAATACTTTGTAAAGCTTCAAATTGAACAAACAGCACATACAAGATCAACTGTGAAATTTACCAGCAAGCTCTGATGAAAACAACCAATGAAAATACACCGACCCCAGATCATGTTGGCACCGTGGAGCCAAGCAACAAACAAAATAATGAAAAGAAGTAGTCTTCCTCTGCTAGTCTTCCAGCACAGATTACTAAAGAACATAGCACCAGTCTGTCCCGCAAACTAACAATGCATCTGTTTGCTCTGAACCTTCATCTTGTGTCTAAATATTATTGTTCTCTTTTGTTGTAAAAAAAATCGTTTCATGGAGTCATCTGAGCAGCTTGTATTCATTAGACAGACGACACATGTTGAGCTGCAGATGACAGCTTATTGTCGGAGATGACCTCACGGGGCGCCACGTGCTTAGCAGGAAAAACAAATGATAATCGCTCATGCTTGTACACCAAAGACACAGCTTCTGAAGCAAGTTGCAGTTCTTGCTTAAGGACACTTTGTCTCGTTGACTGCTGGCACCGAGGATTCAACCAATGACCTTGGTATGAGCTGAGCTGTGCACACTCCCAAATAACAGAAACTGGACATATAAGCACAGCCTCCATTGTTCTTCAGATGTTAAGATGCTTCAAGTGACCTCACAGTATACATCATATACATGCTACCCCTGTGTTTGCAGCTATACCAGACTCTGTTGTCAGGACACAGAGACGTGAAATGGAAACCGCGCAGTTGGAAAATTAGCCTGCAAAATGGATGCGACGCTACGTCCAAAGTGACAAATCCACAGTAAAACTAAGAAACAAATCCAGCATGCCGTGCCTTCTCCCTCACTCCGGTGAATACCAGAGCAGCCCGCTATGACATAAATGGCTGGAAGGAATATTAATGACTTTGGTAGCGGTGAGGATTTATCCAAACTTGAATCTGGAAGGTTGAAGAGGTCAGTTATCAAGTGCTCCAGTGCGAATGTCGGCTCTATTTTAGTGGAGCTTCAACACCGTCTCCAGCTCAATTATTTAAATATACCAGTCTGTGAAAAGCAGAGCAGGTGCGGAGCGAGATGGGGAGGAGGAACCAAGTCACGCCACACCTGACAACATTCATCTCACACCGTTGTCAAATTAGCAACTTCCAAAGCTTTCCTCGACATTGCTGTTGCATTGTTTTAAAAAAAAGGGAGAGCAAAACCACTTTTGTAATGATGTCACCACATTAACTCTGAATGATAAATTGTTAATGAACTGGCATCATCACACGTGCATGCAGAATATTAATGCACACTCACAAGAACAGTGTGGGGCCAGAAAGGTCAAGTGCTGGGGAGGGAAAAGATTAGCAAGAGGTGACGCCACAAATCCGACTGATCCTTCACGCTCTGTGGTTGGCGTTAGGTCTTTTCCAGTGGTTGATCACGACTGCTGTGATGTTTGCACAACTATTTTGTGCGTACCTGTTTCATATATAGGTGTGCAACACTTT
>CAAE01014773.1:223983-243058 GCA_000180735.1 Tetraodon nigroviridis
GTTTCAGATGAGGAAATGAAGTCTCAAAGGCACTAAGCCAGTGAACAGATATAGTCCACACAGCCCATCCACGCTAGAACGTGGCTCCTGCCTATGTGGTTGCGTCAATAAGTTATTAAGCAACAAGTGAATCCATCTGTTTGTCTGGGAGGACTCATAAACCATAGAGACCTCAGGCAGACCTGTTGGCTACCAGAGGAGAAACCAGCAAACACTGATGTTCTCCACACAATGTGACTCAGGTCCATCAGCTCTGCAGAACAGAGGGAAAGATATATGAACCTACTGACACAAACATTTTATCAATGCTAATCAATCGAGAACAACAGAAGAAGAATGGAATGAAGTTTTCGTTTAACCTGGTGTTTCTGGAGAAAACACTTTTTGGAAAACTGAATGTAAAGTAATAAACAAAGTTTCACAACCATAAAGCAAATTTATCATCACCTTTCTTTTTCAGCTTACCATCTGAAAGGTGGGGAGATCCACCATGTTCACGTCAATAGTTCATCAGCCAGCTGACACGAGGAAACAAATCATTGCTCCCACTTTCAGTCACTGGGACCAGTAAAACCAAACTGTCTCTTTCTGCCTGTGAGAGAGCGCCAGAGAGGCCACAAACATGGAGAGTTTACACCAGCCCTCACCAACACATCATGTTTGATTTAGATACTGAATCAGATTCTTGATTTTGGTGTGAATTGATTTAATCGGTAGCTGTGTGTGTGATGTGTTGGATGGTGATTTATGGTGACTGTTGACACCCAGTTTATCCAGGATTTTGTGCTGCTCAGACGACCATGAACTCTTGTCACCCAGCAGAGAAATTGACTACGAGCATGTACACTTACACACACACACACACACACACACACACACACACTGTATTTTGTGAATTGGTAAACACCCTGGTTTGCAAACCACCATTTTATATTTTTACAAATATGTGACTGACATATAATAATGGTACATTGTCTGGTAAGATAAAAACATATATAGCTAAATACATGAATACAGTTACACACATGCATGATCTTGGATCATGAACGTGCGCACGCGCACACACACACACATCTACAGACACACACACACACACACACACACACACACACACACACACACACACACACACACACAAGCTCATTCATCCATTTTGTAGAGTGAGTTGACAGATGTAAATGTGCCCAGAGGACAAGGGGAGAAAATGAAGATGCATTACACATTTGTGGCGTGTGTGTGTGTGTGTTCCTGTACATGATTTGTAGTTGGCACCAGAATACACATTTATCTGCTAAGTGAGGGTATAGACAGACAGACAGACAGTCAGTGTGTTGTGAACACAGCTGTCCGAAATATTCTCACTCCTTCTGTGACACGATCCCTCCTAAGTCTGCAATGAGGCTCAATACAGAGGATAAAAATAAAGTGACGCTTCCTGTTCATCAGCAGATGGAAGCAGGTCTCACTTTTTGAACTCTTCACATATCTGTGATAATTTTAGAAGTCCATTGCAAAGTTGTAAATAAAGGCAGATTGTTAGAAATGACGTGTGTAGAATCTCCTCACATACACAATGCTTTTTCCAGAAGATGATGTGGCTATACTTATGGCTCTCAGAATAGTTCGTGAAAGACAAGATTGACGCTGTCTGCAGGTTGGTCATGAAGCACTGCCACAACATTTGGAATTTAAACCTGAAGGAAACAAAATCTGGCTGGGCAGATCCAAACACCACTGACCAGCCCACATGCTGCAGGCCCCATTCTAGAATTACACTGTAGAACTTCAGAATGCAGAAAGTGCCTGTAATGTATCACAAATTGAGGGCTTAGAAGTTTAATGTTAAAGTCACATTCAAAGTTTGAGGCTTATTTCCAAGCCTGAGCCAAAACCTTTAGATTTAGAGTCTGTATCGGTGAATATTACTATTATTGTCCCACTGTGAAAACGAAATATGATGGGTTTATTCCACTTTGTGTAAAACAGAGGCTGAATGATGTGTGAGGTTGACTGTTTGTCCCCTGCAGCACCAAGTTGCCTCTGGCTAGGTCCCTGTTTCCATAGCAACCCATGGCTTGCAGTACATTTCCCAAAGTGTTGTTGTGTTATTACCAATGCAGCTGCCTTTTGAAGCACTCTCACCAGCACTAGTCTTTGTTCAAACTTTCCGGAGAGACAACGGGAGCTGGCATTTTGCAGCACTGTCCACTTAATTAGCATCAGCGCTCGTCTTATTGAATACGTCATGAAAGCCACATAGGTTTATATGTCTGGGCCTTGTAGATTTGTGTCCAGGAAAAGTAAACAAAGGACATTGCACCTTTAGTAGTGTGTGTTAGTTATGCTTGCGTGCGCGAGTGTTTTTTGCTCAGAGGTCCTGTGAAAGTGGAAACATATTTGCCATGATGCAACATCATCACAGAAAGTCTGTTCCCTGTTGTTCTTACAGTACGGTTTTGCTGTATACCCAAGTGGTGCTCTACCTGTGTCTGAGTAATGTGTAATGGATAGAGGGACCGGGCAGGTCAGCAATTACAATAAATAACAGCACCGTATCGGTCAGGTGGAATATCTAAGGTGAAAAAAGTGTGTGAGACAAGAATGAAACTGTGGCGTGTTAGCTTGTTAATGGAGCAGGGTGCTAAACGACCGATTCCATTAGCCATTCTCGCTACACCACCGATTTTAAATTAGACCCTGTTAAGCCGATCACATTCTTCCTGGTCAAGCTTTATGCCTATTCAAAAACATCAGCACAAATTTTTAAACATGCCTCATGTACTGATGGTACTGTAATAGTAAAAGTATTAGTACAAAAAGGTCCCACAGGCTTCAGACACACTGTGTTTTACTCATTAAAATGATTTAAATGAGAAGTGTTGGAATATAAAAGGCTGGGCCTTCATTTACACCTTAAGAGGTGCTTTCACACATGTGATAAAAGTAAATCTGTTAAAGGAATTCTCCATCTACAGAGCTCCATTGAGAAGCATTTCATTTTCCCAGGTGCATTTGCAAAGTTTGGAAGCCGATAAAGATCCAGCTAAAACCAGGAGCCTGCTTGGAGTTACCATCACCTCGTGCTAAAAAACCTTAGCCACACCCCCTAAACACTTTGGCAACCGTTACTCTTAGAAATGGACTTGACACGAGAAGCATCCGCATCCAGCAAGTACAGATAAACCACAGTGGTGCATTCCATGGTGCAGACCAACAGTCGTATGGGTGTTATTCTAGAATTCGCCATTTCTTCTCCCCACAAGTCATACTGGAGAGCTGCTGTTTAACAGAGTGTAGCTGCTACAGTGATTACTGTTTTTCAGGTGATTGATTAGAAACTCTGCTGGAAATGTCACAGGCCCTGCTAATATATTTTCACTGGGGGAACATCAGAAAGGCATTGTTAATATGTTTTAATACATTTTCTCCAGGGGAGCAGAGCAAAAATGTAACTTTTAATAGCCTGAGTTTTTGTTTTTTTTCCCTTCTTTCTCTTTTTCCTCCACATGAATGCGTTTTCGGTCTCGGCGTTGACGGATGGCAGGGCCCTAAACAGTAAATTATGCCCTGCTTTTGCTGTGTTTGCTACAAAATGTACACACCCAAGTTCTAATCCATCGGTGTGTTTACTAAGTAACTTGTGATTCTACAAGCCACGGTTCATTAGTCAGTGGTTTATTCCATCCTATTCTCTGTGTTGTAGAACAAAGTGAAAACTGTACTCTGTTTGCCCTCCTTCACTGGTGATCATTGGGAATTAATGCTGGAAACATCACGGCCTGGCACAATTAAAAGGAAAATCCAACACCGAGAATTGTCAAGCGGAGCTCACATGTGTTGTTCTCATTATGTTGGACAGTGCAGTCGTTTTTGGAGATAATAAGCAACTCTCTGTCCCAGAGCAATCAGAGCCTGCGAGGCTTATTTCAAAATAAATTATAGCCTGGATGCTTACCTGAAGGCCTGAGTGAAAACGCCGGTATTTTCTCTTTACAAAACCATCAATCAAATGAGGTTTCCTCCCAGTTTGGGGGAGGAAATTGGGGAAGATCAGCACTCAAAATGGCAGACATTCTTCCGTGTGTCAGAAAATGTCCCAAACACACCAATGGCAGGTGAGTGGGAAGTGAGTTTTGGTCACATGCGATGCCCAGAGGCGAGCAAATCAGTGAAGCTGTCACCTACCCTGCAGCCACCTCTGCAAACACCCGTATCTGCAAACACAGCTCAGGCAGAGGAGAAACTCTAGCCTACAGCCATCATCTGCCCTAGACTCACTAATGAGAAGGACCAGCGTTTACACTTCCTGGTCAGTGTGCACATGTCATGGCATTAAAGATCAGTGTAGCCTTTTTGCAAACGCCCCAAAACACGACAGTAAAATAGTTTTTTAGCCATCATGTTGGTAAAATGGGAATGTGCTCCAGAGGTGCTATAACACTGGCGTTCTTTTTAATTAGCGACTTCCTGTAGCTGGAAAGGTCACACTTATTGTAAACACAACAAGCCCCTTTAGCCCTGGCTGGAAAATGGCTGTGTCAGTTATAATTGGATTGTGCTCCGCCACATACAGTTACATCTGACATCTGTCTCTAGTGTCCATGCTGAGATGCAATCACCATCTGATCGTACACTTCCTTTTTCAACTTCCCAGCGAGGTGCTCCCCTGACTCCTTACATACTGGAGGGGTGGTTTTTCTGTCATAATGCCACCAGATGTCAGTGTTTCTGCTCAGAAGAAGAAAACTGAACATCTGTGTGTAGAAACAGAGCCACAGCAATAACTGGCTTCATCGGTCCTAAAGGTTGTGCTGCTGAAGAAATTACTGTGACGTGCTGCTCTCAGTTATTATCACTGGTTTTCTAATCTGTTTCACGCAGAGCTGTTTTCTGCAGAATTAATTGCACCAGTGTGCGTATTTGTCGTGGCATGCCTGACCTTCTTTAAACCTGCTCCAACAGATCAGATTACACAGTTAAAGCTGGTCAAGAGCTACTGTGAGAGCTGGTTATTTCACAAGTATTCCAGAGCAGCACTGGTAGCACTGGAAAGTCCCGTTTAGCTTTTCGGCAGGGATAACAGCATGTCAAGAATCACAGATTAAAGGACTATGGCGACTGCGATTTGTTAATACATGCACACAAGGGCAACCGAGCAGAGGTGCTGATTGATTAGAGATTACCGTTGAGGGATGCCGTCAGCATGAGCGATCTCTCAGCAGAGCTGGGAGGGGAAATAATTATTTTAAAGTTAAAATTGTTCTGTATAGTTGATCAAATAAAGCCACCCAGTTATTTGCACCACAGCCTTCCGTCTGCTTTGCAATGACACCAAAATGCAAAAGCAATGTGACACTGCAAGAATGTGACCTAAAACAATGACATCCACTCACTGGCCTGCACATTTACTCCTATTGTATACATCCCGTTGGTTGGATATGGTGGCACAAATGGAAAATAAACCCTAATAAGATGTAAAACATGAGTTTTTAATTCACCAAGCAAATGCTAACAGCTGTCCAAATCCCTGTTTGGCAATACGTTCACACGCTCTGACATTTGCACTGGTTCCGCTTGGTTCTAACTTTGCAGCCCCCTGGAAAACAAACAAGAAGTTAATATTTATTTTTGCCACGTAGGAAAAGTTGCTTTGACAAAACATCTGTTTTTATTGTTTTTTGGTTTCAAGCTTGTGCAAGTTGCAGACATTATTACAAACGATGTGCACTCTGCTTGTTGTCTTACTAATAAGTTTGCAGAGGGTCACTTTGCAGTCTTTTCCCCTTCATTAGAGTGTCCTCTTTGTAGATTTCATGTCAATACTGGAAATCCAACGATGACAGTTACATTTACGTAAAAAATAAATGACAGTTTATTCACTGAAATTTTTGTCTGGAAGAGGCAATTTGTATTTATCCAGCAGTAGCTCATTTTATGTACCCTGTATGAACCTGACAAAAGTTTTTACCGTGGGCTCTTTTATAAGATCTTTACTAAAGGAGCGGTCTGATTTGAATACAGTAAAACGTTGGAATGGCTGATGCTGGTAATACCGTCCGGGTTCCTGCAGAGGACAGAGAGATAACTGGATCAGATGTAAAACAGAATGCAGCTGCAGAGCCAGATACTGATAATACAGGGTATTACTGATCTAATGAACAACATTTTTCTCATCCGCTTGTATCTTTTACTGCTTGATTCCTTCTGGCTCTCATCTTTTCCTCTGTCAGCCTTCATTTGTTCTTGGCCTCTTAACTCTGTCTCTGTCCCTCCATTATCTATTCCGCTTTCACTTTATTCTATTACTGTCAGCCCTTAGCCTGACTCTCATCAGCTCGGTGCTGGTAAATGCTTGTATTGCTCTTAACATGTTGCCCCTGCTTAGAGTTTCCATAGCAACAAACTGACCTGCCCTATAACTGTGCTGAATGGAGGGATGCTGACCAAGCATCATCAGCCACTGGTTGCAGTAATACTAAGACAGCTCCCATTATAAAGAACAAGAATTCCATAAGAATTACACTTAGGTTTCAGAAAGTTTGTTTACTGCGTAATAAGCTTTAATGAAACAGCCTTATCCTCTAGCTATTTTTTCTCTTTTTTTGATTGACACAAAACCTTAATTATAGTTTGTCCTGAAACTCTGAAAAATAAGAGTAATGAATAAATGCAAAAGAGAAAACAAGCCACTAATTTAGTAATTAAAATCACTCTGTTATATGTAGTGTTAGTTAAAATTCGTATCAAGAGTACCATTTTCAAATAGAGGTTACTGACAGGCAGCCATTCTTTAGTGCCACAGCATCATTTTCAGAGTATATGCATTATTCTGTAATACATACATTACATCTTAGTGCTACTTTTTGATGACATGCTGTCAATGATAAGCCCGATCATAAGTATAGTGTGAATGTAGCCTGTGAAAGTAGATGGCTGTAGCATGAGCTGGGGGCGTAAAGAGATCATTCTAAAACCAAATACCTGCACACTGACAGCTGTAGAATAACATTAACCATCACATCAGAGCAGGCAGTTAAACAAAGGTTTCATCATTTGTTGCAGTTTTACAAATATTAAGGTACCCTACCGCAGCCACTATCTGGACGAAGTCAGCATAGCAGCCCGCAGACGCTGGACTGTGTAATATGGCTGAACAGTTTATTTCTACTGTTTTCCCTAGCGGCTTCGCTTGTAGTCAGTGCACCTTGGTAAATAAATCAGGCTGTGTGTCCGAGCAGAAGGCAGCATGGTCAGCTGAGTGTGAGTAACTGGCCTCTGATGCATGGCTTTACACAACCCAAATAATGAGTCAATTAGGCTAAATTATACATGTTTAGACCGTGCTGTAATTAGTTAACCTCTCCTTCCCTGTCTCTCCAGAGTCCTCATCTTCCCTCTCCTCTCTTACCTACATCTTTTTCCCTCCACTATTTTCCAGCTAATCCACTCTTCCTCTTTCTGTCTCTTCATCTTTTTCCCTCCGTTCCTCTCTCTTTGTCACGCTCCTTTTGTCTGTCTCGCTGTCCTAGTTCTCAGGGTCTCCTGGTGAAGCTTTTGTCTAATTACCATGCTAGCATTTAATGGGAACAGCGTACACAAACACACCGTTTGACTATCTGCATAAACCCCCAACCACATGCGCGCAACGCACTATGCACTTGAACAGAAACGACAGACAAACTGGCCATTTGGAGACATGTTACGTGAGCATATTACACACCAAACAAGTTAGCATGCTCCAGTTATACAAATACACATAGCAGCAGCGTATGCCAGGGTTTGCAGGCCGTGGAATCAATCCAGGTTGTCCTCAGTGGTATGCCGATGTCCTATTGCAGAGCTTTGGTGTGTTGGCCAGTCACGCATTGACTTTAGCCCCATTAGACTTTGAGCTGAATGTGGTCGCTTGCACATTAGACCTGTGAGAAAAACACACGCACAGCAGAGGGCGAGTAACATCACACTCTCTTGCTCAGTCATTTTTCAGTGTTCCTGCCAGGACATCTTAATGCAGCAGCCTGCAGTGCAAAGATGTTTTCACGGTGGCCAGCACAACAAGAAGTAACTCCACAGAACACCCTAATCCTGTACTGTACATTCACTGTAGGCTAATGGGCGATGATGGGAAAGTCTGTGTGTGTGTGTGTTTGTGTTTGTGTGTGTATGTTTTTCGGTCATTAGCGCTCTCTCAGCACTAAGCAGCTGGGGATTTTTTGGGGGGTTAGATGGGTAGATTTAGGCACATATTAGCTGGGGATTTTCCTGCTAAGGACAACAACCTGTATGTGTCCATGCATTAGAGCAGGTTGCAGCAATCTAGTGATGCATTTTAATTGCTCATTTTCAGGTTTTACAGTCTGCATAAATCATGAAGGTTTTAAATAAACCTGCAAAAATCCAAATGGAAGGTGTTTTTGATGACGCGTTTTGACAGTAATCACTGGAGCAACTCCCCCTCTCTGGCCTTTGTCTCTGTTTGAATAATATTACTGGTATATTTACTTGAAGCCACGAGTTTTACTAACCCAAACACAAAACGTGGTTATGCCTTGCTATTTTACCTCCTGTGATGTAATAGTTCTGTGTTTTTTCTAATTTTTGCAGTGCTGCCCAGCCACACATGTGGCACCCCTGGTCTCATTCCAAACGGGGTCAGCCACGGCTCACGGTACAACATCGGGGACAAGATCAGATACAGCTGTGAGTCCGGCTTTGTGCTGGAAGGTCACAGTATCCTCACCTGTATTGTATCACCTGGCAGTGGAGCACAGTGGGACTTCCCCTCACCGTTTTGTAGAGGTAAGAGGCTTCCCCCGCGGCTCTTTCTCTTGCTGAGAATTGAAGGGCCTTAAGATGAGGTTGCGGGTCAGACTAAGATGAGAAAACCTAGCATGTTGATTAATGAAGCAGATGAAGTCAGAAATCTGCAGGCGAAGCCCTCTCCATGCCTCATTAGTGTACAGCAAAAGCAGATAAGCCCAAGTTTAATGAATGAACAGCTCCTTTATGAATTCAGATTAATGGGATACACTTAAATTGAATATTCAACTTTGTTGTTACTGGATGTCTGTGTAGGTTCTTTGTTGTTACTGCTTTTTTTTGTATGTCGTTGCTCTAGTAGCATGTTTCTAATTAGTTTGTTCATTACTGAATATGAAGTGATTAGGAAAGACAGAGTTGTGCACAGGAGCATTCATTTAACAATGTATTTGACTAATATTTCATATTAATCAGATGTTCTTTCTGTTCTCAGAATGTGTTCTTAATCATCTGTCTTTTTCCCCCCCAGCGGAGGGAGCGTGCGGCGGTACGCTGAGAGGCACTGCGGGCTCAATAACCAGCCCTGGGTATCCTGCAGAGTATGATAACAACCTGGACTGCACGTGGTCCATCCTGTCTGAACCCGGGGACACCATAGCTCTCGTCTTCAATGACTTCCTGTTGGAAGACAAGTACGACTTTCTGGAAATCAGCGGCACAGAAGCTCCCAGTATATGGTGAGATGCACCTCACGTCTGCATCAGAGACGCAGAGCTGGACATAAATCCATACCCACCACCTGCACATCTGCTTAGATGACAGGGCCACAGTTTGGAGGGGCAGATTGATTAGCTGTCTAGTAGGCCCGCTGATATTCTTGATCTATTTGTCTTTAGTAGGGAGAGAAGGAAATTATGGGCTTTGCTGGAGTCTGAAAATTGCCACTCTGTTGCACCAAAACAAAGTTTAAATTCAGAGCATTGCATTCTTTTTCTTCTTCTTTTTTTTTTTTTTTACAAAAGAAAAAGAATGCAAATGATTAAGGTCTGAGCAGAAAACAGCCTTTGTCCTAACTGTTTCCTTTAGCTTTTTGCATTTTTTGCATTGTAATTATCTAAAGGTGGCATTGTTGAAAAAGACAGAAAAATCTTTGCCTGAATCCTTCTGTTAAAAGATGAAACAGTTGCTAACCAAATGGCTACCGACTACTCCCTGACTGATGCTTTTGATGACCCATCTGAGCAGACATTTAACTGCAAAATTCAGATGTTGACATCTGCTGTATTTGTAGGGTGGTGGTTGCTAAATGCGGTTTCACACAGGTAACGTATGGATTCGCACTGAAGGAACTTACCTGTAGGTTTCTGTCCGGCCAGGATCACAGTTATTCAATTTACAGGCCTTTCTCCTGCAGCTCTGAAGCACTGCATGGTGAAATTAAGCAAATATCCACCAGTTCTCAGAGTAATAACTGTAAAACCCCCACTCTCAGGAATTTAATAATCTATACTTCAATGCCACAGCAGAGCATAAAGCCTGGCCAGGGTCTGGAGTTGACGAGGTGGAAGTGAGGAGCTTTTAAAAAATGTACTCCAGTCTACTTAAACATGAACACTACTTTAGAAAGTTGACCGTGTGATTTTCCCCTCCGTGCTCTGCTAACCCAGCTGCACTTGCTCTAAAAAGAAATTCAGTTCAGTTTATAGACAGCTCATTTCCCTGGCATCACAAATATGACCAATAACAAATTGTGAATAAATACAGGGTTAGGGTTAGGGTTAGGGTTATACAGGGAATGAGTGCGGACACCACACAAACACAGCAGTGGTAGACCTGCTGTATCGATCCTATACTAGAACCTTCATAGCCCCAGAACAAAGTTGTCTTGCAAAACACTCCTACAAAGCATAGAAGGAAAGCCCTGCAGCAGGGCTCACATTTGCATGTCTGCTGCAGATGTGACAGTGGCGGCGACGCAAATAATTAAAAGCAAAGTCAGCAATTATGTCTTTTCTCTTTAATCGCTGCTCAGCGTCCCGGAGGAGCTCTGGAACTCTGTGACTTTGTGATAAGAGATGTCTGAGCAGTAAGATGTGTGCGTCAGAAGATAGATACCATGAATAAGCAATGTTTTGAAACAACAAGACAAATTTGGAACCTAATCTCTATGAATCACTTAGAGCCAGTAAATACCATTCCTGAAATGTCTTCATAAATTGCTGTCATTTAGGGAAACTGCCTGTTCCATTTTTCATTTTCCCCTGACTTCACTTTGACAGATTTACATTGTATTCCATGTGCAGAAAGTGCTTCATGATTGTAGCCTAACCTGAGCAAGAATAAAATGGATACGCTGACAGATAAGTGGAGAGAAGGAGGACGAGAAGATGGTAGCAGATGGAAACAAAAGAGATGGAGAATAATGACACATTTAGTCCTGTCACCAGCGGTGCGCTGCACATCAACCGCTGCACTCACACATACCATTTATCTGTGTGTGTGTGTGTGTGTGTGTGTGCCTGCGTGCTTGTGCACGCGTGTGTGTTTCTTCTGTCAGGGTATATAGAAACGATCAAGAGTTCACACAGAGAGCTACTTAAGACCTGACACGCTTGCACAAGCACACATTTCAGTTTCATTGTGAGGACTTTGGTTGATACATAAATTCCCCAGCCGCTCACCCTACCTGTCACAGCTCAACACCTTAACCTAAGCCTTCACATTCATACCTTAACCCCGAAACAGCCCTCTGCACTGTTGACCTTTTTTTTAATATTTTATATTATCTATTATAAATTATATATCTATGCTTCAATAGTTTTGACATTGCTTTTAGTTTAGAAATTATAAACATTTAATTACCACTAGGCTGGAGTAAAAGTAAACATGAAATTTTAGTCATTAGGCCTCCCAAAAATTTAATGATCTATCAGGAAACTGGAGTTCACTTCTTTTGTGCACATTCAAATAGCTCAAGCCTGAATACTTTCCTCCAGAGGGCGGATTAGGAGGTGATTGGCGTTTCCACTGAGGCATGTGGGCAGGTCATTGTGAGAGTGACTGACACCTGACAGGGCCACTGTGACTGACTCTTCCTGTTTACCTGAGCCTTTTTCTGATTGGCTGTCTCAAAAGTAATTTCCTCTTCCATGTTACTGTCTGCTTGCTGGCAGCTCCAATGTGATGTTGACTGGCTGCCTCTCTCTCTCTGACTCTCTTTCTTTCTCTCTCTCTCTCTCTCTCACACACACACATACAAACTATTTAAAGTTCTTTTTTTAGACTATTTTTTTTATCTTTTTGTACAGTTTTTAGGTCAGCAGAAGTATTTTCTTTTACATCCTTACTCACTGCACCTTAAAAAAAATGTTCCAGATATTTTTGGTTCTCATTTTACTAATGTGCTGGCTGATAATAGGGAGGGTCTGGAGTATATGGTTGTGTAAAGACAGCTGAGTATGAGACAATGTGAGTGATGGAGATTAGGTCAGAAAGATGGGCAGATCTAATTAGCCCTGTGGGTATTTGTGTGCCTGCTGTCTCTAATCCAATGACTTTATCGAAGTGGCTTATTGGCTCACAGTGGCTTTGTCCAATGTGATGTTTGTGAAAGGTAATTGCTCTTGTTTTTGATCTACCGCGATGGTCAGTTTTTCACAAACCAACATGATTTCACTGATGTGGGAAACAAGTAATCTCATGAGAAATCTGCATCCTGTTCAATATTGCACTTCAGACACTACAAAATCAATACTAAAGAATCAGTTAATCCGTATTTAAACATCTCATGGAGATTAATGCAGTTGAACAGTGGATTCCTGGATTACTTGTATGATAATAATATGCTATATTCAATGCATTTTAATTTTTCAGCAGGTTTAGCTGTGAATTAGCGTGGCATATAAATACCCATTTATAGTTAATTATAAAATCATTGCAATAATATCACTTAAAATGTGAACCATTAACCATTTACAAATCTTTTCAAAGGCAGATGTTTAAGCTTTTTATTCCCTAACTTTTGTATTTTGATGCCTATTACCTTTTTTATTGGCTCTTCCTCTCTGTTGGTTTCTGAACTTGTCTCCCGCTTTACTTCATCATTTAAAACAATAATACGTGAAGCACAAATGTCACTTAATTCAGCTGGACGAGTTCTGTTTCTTTTGTAGGCCATTAAACCCAAAGAGCATGGCTCAGTGCAATTAAACTCATATTTTGTTCCATATTGCTGCCGGCTACATTGATTTTATCCCAGTTGCCAGTGCTGCAAACTGACAAATTAGCTGTAATTCATCATCACTGTGATAGTCAGTGATTTTAATAAGTAGTGGGTTTGTGCTGACTAAAACAGGATGATGGGTTCTAATGATAATACCTTTTCCAGGTTCTCTTCCTATATGTGTCAGACATCAAACTAATGAGACTGATTTTAGCCGTGATTAATCCTGAAACTCATTGCTGCAGTTCTCCAATCACTTGTTTTCATGTAGAAATGACACACATCCGGAGCCATAAACTCCAGACGCCCTGTTATCCATCACTGTTAGTCCTTTTGGGTCACTGTCCTCAAGACATATTTAAAACTTTTAATTGCTGTAGTTAAAAATGATGCAGTGAGATCTCTGCCACTGTTAACGCAGGTCAGAGGACAGTTCCTCCCCTGTCCTTTCTGACGCAGTCCTCAGTACTTGTAAACCTTCCCACAGGAAGTGACATCATTGCTCTTTCTCACCAAAACAGTTTTATTTTTAATCGCTTCATTGGCAGTGGACAGCGGGGGCAAAGTCATTTCCTTCCAGCCATCTATTTTCCCTCTTCTTTTCCAAGTTATTTTCTGGTCATTTAACCGGGACAGAATCCTTCCATTCACTGGCTGTGGTGCTAAACGCTGCCGTCCAGATGCCATTTTGTGTGTGTGTGTGTGTGTGTGTGTGTGTGTGTGTGTGTGTTTGTTTGTTTGTTTGTTTGAGAGGATCCAGGCTCACACTAATGTCCAGGTGGGAGCTGGAACTCTTGTCTGCCCTCGTCGTTCCAGAGACCACCCCGCTGACTGGCGAGGCGGTGTTATCACTTGCCAGAAAAGCCACAGCAGCTATTTTCAGTTGGCATCAGAGATCCAACTGTCAGTCTGCTCTTGCTCTTTTTACCAACATTTCATTCCAGTGCGACGCACAAATTACGTGACTGAACCAGAAGGTGACAGTTTCACATTTGAGTCCTCAATCTGGCTCATCAGAAAAAAGCATCTGTCAAGGATGGCCTACAAGTAGCCACTGTCCAACAGTCTGGTCCAGAAGACCAAGGTTCTGCTGCTGCATTTGTACTGTAAAAGCTGCACTTGGAAGCAGACTCTGAAACACTCTGGGCACAGGGTGAGATCTGAAAACTAACTCTGCTATTTGACAGGCACGACGCACCGGCTGATTTAATGTTAGAGAAACGAGTGAAAGACATAGAAACAAAAACATCATAATTTGGTTTTGGACTATCTTTTGATAGCTTGCCAGAAGCACTTGAGGTTTTGATTTTTCACCCTTTTATATTTCGGGAGAATAGTAAACATTGCATTGCTTATTCTTTGTTAATAATTAATTTATCTCAGAAGGACACCCTAGCTGACATCTGATGGTTTTCCCTTTATTGAAACGTTCATTTTATTGACGATAAACCATAACCATTTGTAATTTTTAGACATTTGCCTAAGTAGTCCTTGGCAAATATCACATGGATCTATTAAGGTCAAAAAGATATAGCAGTCTGATGAACCCTGGAAGACAGTGGTTTGTGTAAACATGACAAACGCTAAGCTAATATCATGCTGACTTCCACATGATTTTAAATACACACACAGGAAAAATCCAGGGACACAGCCTTCAAAGTCCACTGCTTTATTAAACAAACTTGATGGCTCTCATGCCATGAAGAATAAACTTGGATTAAAAATCAACACTGCATCACTGGTTACATATTTTAGAGGTTACATATTTATTTCAATGACCAAGAGAGTGCCTGGGTTACATTTCTTAAGTTAATTATTTATCATCTATCAACACAAATTTAGTTGTTTTTTTTTAACATTTGAAACACAGCATTTTCTTTTCCAATAAAACTTGAAAATCATTCACCATCCCACTGAGGTCTTGTTTTGTTTTATAGTTCCTCGGGCTTTTGTTTTTTATTCAGTTCTCAGTCACTGCAGCTCTCGACCAAGGAGGTGAGTAGTGGCTGCAGCTGAATGAGGACAAAACCAGGACTCTGCTTTGAACCCAGGTGGGGCCTGTTCTTAAAACAGCTGCCACCAGCAGCATACCAAGTTTCCTCTTGCTCTATGCTGGCAAGACTGACAACCTAATCCTACCATAATATTATCCTGCCACTACCCTTACCCTATTGAAGTAAATAGTGTGTGTAAACTGTATATGTGCATGCCTAAAACAATTCTGGTTTATGGTATGTATGATGCCACAAAGAGGAGATGAAGCAGCGTCAGATCTGTCAGTCTGTCCTCAATCACTGACAGCTGAAACAACTTTACTGCATGAGATTAAAAAGGATTAAAATTATCTCCAGGATACAGAATTATCAAAATCGTCTATCTGACCATGAGACACAGGAGATAAAATGTATTTACATTTCCCTGAGAGCCTGATTCTGGGTTTACATGAGCCCAGGGATGTTCTGCTGCTCTGAGGTTGAGTTGGTGATGAAGGCAACGTCGTTATCTCTGTCCTGGTAGCTCTCTCAGCTTTTGCACCAAGATAATGCATTCTTGGTTATCATGCACTGGCCTGTGTGGAGAGGGTGGATGCAGGCGCCCTTTGGATGTGAAATGGATCTTGTGGATGAATCTCGAGTCCATGTTCTTTTATCATGAAGAATTCAGCAGCTCAAAGGAATGAGGCCTCTTTGCCTCTTCCTGTGGCTAACATAAATCAGAGGAATAATGTAACCATCACTTTTGGTAATGTGCTGTCCAGCCTTTTTTTGTCATGTTGCAAATGTTCATAGCCACAGGGAGCTTAAATAAGTGCAGAAGAGGGAATGATGTGTTGACACCAGTGCAGCCATGAGGGGACGAGGCCGAAGCCGAGGCTGAAGCCGCAAAGTCCGGCTAGCTTAGCTGTTGCATCTTCTGCAACCCGAAATTTAATTTAATTATAGCAACAGGCTAAAAATCCCACTAGAATGTCACTTCTTTGCTTGTCTTTTTGTCCTCAACTGTCCACTCTGCCTCAACCTCTTGTCTCTGCAGGTCTCTCCCGTCTTTCCTTACTATAACTGGAGCTGGGCTTCCTCCTCTGTTTCTTTGCTCACGCCTGTCTCATAGTGTCTCCTTTATATTTAATGACCAACTCTTGACCTGTCCCAGCTCCATCTCTCTCCAAATGTTCCCTCCTCGTTCTTCTTTTTACTTCTCCTTCCTTTGCTCCTTTTTAGGTGGCTTTTTTCCAGAACTGTTTATAAATCTGTTCTGTAGCAATTAATCTGTTCATCATAGGTTTGAATGTGGACCGTGGTCTTCTATTTGTTTTACTTTATTTTTTATCTCTCCAAAGGCCTACTCTTTTGTCTTATTTCACTCAGGGAGAATAAGTTAAATCTATTCAAGCATCAGCACACAAAATATCTGTTTAATCTTGCATTTGCCCTTCAATATAACCCATGTTCTGAAAAATAACCTTTTAAAAAATCACTGTTTTTCAGAACTTCAATCAGAAGAGAGACAGAAAGGGAACATTTGGAAGAAAAGACACGTTTGTTTAAATAACAGACAAGATGAAATCTATTCATAAAAAAGCAATAATCGCTGACATTGGCTGTGGAGGTCTGCTCTGATTCAGATGATAAAAGCCTGGTCACGTCCCCGAGAAGTCAGGCTTCACACAATAGAATCTCTATTGCATCTTTCTATGGTGAAGGTTTTTCCTTAAACATCAATTCTGCACATAAATCAAAAATTGGGCAAATAAATAAGATAGTTCCCAGTTCCCAAACTGGAGGTGTTGCTGAACTTTATCCATCTTCTGTCCTCATAATAATTATGAGAATACCTCTGTCTTTTTTTTTTTTTTTTTTTCGTTTTTGGCCATTAATGTGTAGCATAACCTGATGTGAAAAAGCCCAATTCCCCAAATCCCAAGCTATTATCACAAGTTAAGCCAGATATAAGACTTTTTCCTTGCCTCCCAGTCAGGCCTGTTTCTCATTGTCAAATATTCCTTCAGTTAAACACGGAGGGATCGTTACAGGGAGGAATGGTATCAGTCATTCAATTCCCACACCCACATTTTTCAAAGCACTGAAACAAATTGCTTTTAACTTAAACTTCCTATTGGCGGAGCCATTCCTCTGCAGTTTAGAGGACAATGCAAAGTGACATCAGTGGCTGGAAAGTTTGTGCCAGGACGAGGTCCTGCCTTGCATACGGGTTCTCATTTGAAAGTGATTAAAGTTGTGTGGTTTGTGAAGATCTGCTGTGTTTACAAATAACTTTACAGCAATGTCTGCTCACCCTGCAGGCTGTAATTACACAGCAGACACTGTTCTTCCAAGATCTATATTGTTTTATTTTATTGGCGTCCTTACAGCTGAGACATGTGAGGCTCATCCTGCAGTGGCAGACTGAACGTGCAGGTCAACTCCTCAGCTGCGTCTGCTGTATTTGTTTGTCTAATGTTGTTTTGGTTTGTGCTTGTTTCTTCAGGCTGACTGGAACCGCTTTGCCTTCACCAGTGATTTCCAGTAAGAACTGGCTCAGAATCCATTTCACCTCGGACAGTAACCACCGAAGGAAAGGATTCAGTGCTCAGTACCAAGGTAGTGCTTCCTTTCACACAGCTCCAACTCCAAATGTGCCCAGTTTGAGCATCGTTTCACCTTCGCGGGGGAGGGGGTATTAATGTTACAGCCAGTCTTGGTTTGTTTGTTTGTTAGCAAAAAAACTCAAAACGTTACAAAAAGATTTTATGGAATTTTCTGAAAATTTTTGCAATGGGCCAAGAAACGGCTCGTCATTTTTATGGCATCATTTTGGATTACAATGGGATTTTGACCTTTGGTCGTAACAGATCAAAGATAATGCCTAAAGGCCAAGGGGCGGCTGAACGGAGCTGTGCGCTCTCCAAGTGCTTTTCTACTTTTGTCATTGCAGTAAACTCTACTGTGATGTGAGAAAGGCAGATATGAATTTGACCTGCAGGGCCTTTTCTATCATCTTGTGGACTTATAGGAATGAACTAAGTGGATATTAATTTCCACACGAAGCTCTGATTTAATTAGCTGCTCCCAACACAAAGCACCACGGGCCAGGTGTGACCTGGGTCCATCTGTCCGTCCGTCCGTCTATATGCCTCAGTTTCAGCTCAGGTTCCTGCCGTCTATGTGATACCTCTGTCATTACATTTCTCATCTTTCTGTCCAATTTTTGCCAGACACATAAATGTGTGTGGGGGTGTGAGAGTCAGACTTGAATTGCAGCAGCTGTTATTTCTCTGCAGTTCTAATCGTTAGGAGGCAGTAGGTGGAATCCATTTAATGTTGCTTTGCTTCGCTTTTTCCTCATCCCGCTGTCGTTGGGAGTTTGTCCCCTTGAGGGAAACCCAGATATATGTGTGTCAACTTCATGTTACAACCCTGAAAAAACAGACAGAATGACACTTAATTGGGTGTTTTCGGGCTCTTTTTCTTCAACTCATACTCTAAGTCCTGTCTTTTTCAACAGTGAAGAAAGCAATAGAGCTGAAGTCCAGAGGGGTGAAGATGATGCCCAGTAAAGACTCCAGCCACAAAAATGCTGTCTGTAAGTAAGGCCTTCTCCTTGGTTTTGCTGTTATATAAATCCTTCTATCTCTATAATCCATCTCTTTTGCTTCCCCAATAAGTAGCAGGAATTAAAAGGTAATCCATAACAACCACGCTTTATGGTTCTGAAATCATGCATCTGTGTTGGGTGTTCCACCACAGAGTATCAAGGAGATAAAATCAACCTCCAAACCTAATTTTTTTCCTTACCATTGCAGTAAAAATAGTATTCTTGCTGCAGCAAAAACAAGCATTTTTCTAAGTGTCTTTAAATATTACATTTTGGACTCATAAAAAATAGCTTCACAGCTAGAACCAATTACATCTAATTCAAACTTTCAATTTCAGGGGCTAAATCCACTTCTTTCTAGCTATTATTGCCTGAATCCAAAGTATCTATTCTAGAACCACAATGGCTGCCTATCGACAGCCCAAAGGCATGGCAGCAGAAGCCTTCTCAGTGTTTGAGTTCTGACCTTGGTGACGGCATGACTAAGTTCAGCCATTTAAT
>CAAE01014773.1:259839-296797 GCA_000180735.1 Tetraodon nigroviridis
CGTGGCTGTATTGCTGTTATTTGTCTCTTTGTCTCTCTGTGTTTGTCTGTGAGTGTGTGTGTGTGTGTGTGTGTGTGTGTGTGTATGTGTGTGTGTGGGTGCACAAAGCTTTTTGACTTTATGACAACAGCGGCTGTCATCAAGAAGTACAGATGCCTGAAAGGATAAACAGCGGTAGAACACTGAAAAGTCATGGAGCCACCATGTTTCTACATTTAGCATGTTTACGTGGATTATCATCTTGACATCATTTACAAATTGCAAAAGGGTTAGGGTTAGGGTTAAAAATGCATGCAAGTGTATGAGTGCATAATAAACTAAATGAAAAAGAAAGTCCCCGCGACACCACTGGGTATTAAGCGGGTAGGATAATGAATGGATGGATGGATGAAAACGAAAGTCTTAGAGACATTGTCTTTTCTGACACGCAGAAAAGCCTCAGGATGGATGCTTTCTCTGCTCTCGTGATAATGACCTGTGTTTATTTCAGTCTTTTAAAGTTGAAATGTGTGTTGGTGAATTCTTCTTCTTTATTTACCGGTATTTATTTATTTTTTTTTAAAGCAAGCAGAGGTGCGTTTAAGTTGAAACAGGATCAAAAACGTTATCTCAACTGATCCCTGATGGCTAAAAAGCAGTTAGTTCATTGAAGTAAGACTGATGACATAATTTATTTAGTTTTTTATTTCACTCTTATTAGATTAATTATGACGTTATCTTTGGTTTCACTGCCCCACCTCCCTTCTCGCAGTTAATGCTGCCTCGGTGGTTTTAGGAGCTGATATAAATTGTATGTTTTCTACCAGCTGAAAATACAAGACAGAAGGTTTGGTTTTTGATATGGATTCATGTCTCATCTTGATACTGGGCACAGAATAAATATCAGTAAATATCAGTAAATATCAGTGTAAGGGAGATAAACGCAGAGATAGAAAGATGAGAACAAGAAAGATGCAGAGAATGGAGCAGGCAGGCCTGGGTTCACCACCGTTGCTGAGGTGTGTTATATGCTATGATCACTCTCCTGGGATTCAAACCCATAAGCCTCTATTCTCTTCTGAGACTTTAATGTTAATTAGAAGCTGGTCTCTGAATCTATCTCTCTCTCTTCCTCTTTCTTTTTATGCTTTTTATTCTAATTAACAGGCAGATCATTCATCAGAGATTGTTCTCTCTCTCTTTCTCTGTAAGAAATACAATAAAAATAAGATTTTCAGATTTGTTCTTTTCTACCCTCATTATTGATGAACGTTTTCCATTGTCTTTACTACTCTCTGAGCTTCGTTGAATTTTCCAGACCATCTCCTCAAGTTCACTACTTTTCAGACATTTTTCTTCCCTCCATAACCTTTTTGTCTCAAATGCCAATAACATTCTCCCTGTAATGACAGTGAGTGCCTCCAGCTAACTCATTATAATATATAAAAGGTGAATATATGATGTGATAAACTTCATCCCTGCAGTGTGGCAGTGTGCAAAAAACTGACTTAAAATGTCAAGTACGCCCCGCTTTTAGCAACACAAAAGAATGTAAAAATTTAAGCTCCCATGTTCATTTGGAATTTAAATATCTCTGACTCTGACTTGCTTAGGGCTTGAATGTTCTGCTGGCGACTAATACAGTTCCTTTGACACAATTCTGCTGAACAGAAACAGCTCAAGTGTAACACTTTATGAATTACCTAAAATCATTAGAACTGCATAGGTCATGTGCTTTAGTACCGGAGGTGAACACGGGGTGGTCAAGTTGTCCGTCTCTGCTCAGAGGATAAACCGGACTATATTTTATTACATTTTATTAAACCATGTCTTTCTCTGCAGCTCGTACCTGTGGCAGCAACCTGAGGGGCCCCAAAGGAATCATAACATCTCCTAACTACCCTGTTCAGTATGAGAACAACGCCCACTGCGTGTGGGTCATCACTGCAATGGATTCTGGGAAGGTCAGCTAGTTTTTTTTATTCATCTGGGAATATCGCAACACGGGTGTGTCTTCATTTGTCTTCTGTCAGCAGACAATCCAAGACCTTGAATTAAGACACATGGTATAGACAGATGGTATATTACAACAACATGCTTATATATTGTCTTTTTTCAGTTGTAGCCTAATTGTCCACAGTCAAGGCCTCCGAACGATAATAAAACCATCCAAGTCATAAAGGTTGATGGTTCATGAAAATCTTCAGTTGGTGCAACAGTAGATGGTCTAAGAATAGACTTTAAACCCAGCCAGTCCCAGCGGGCCCGATATTGTGCGGTGTTGAGTGTAACTGCATCTGACGTGACTGTTTGGGGCGGACAGTGTTACTTTGATGTGTCCTGTTCGAGGATGTGCTCAACAGAATTAGCAGATCACCAAAAAGAAACATTTGTTTTCCTAAAGGATAAAGAGAGGGTGCTCTTTCATAATTTATTTATTTATTTTCTTTAAAGGGTACGGTGAAATTATTTTTCATCATTTGTAAAATGAGATGATTTAATGTGTATAAATTGCCACTGACTCTCGGTTTAGTTAAGATAATTAGTCTACACTCCAACCACTTTCTTGAGATTTAAGGTATTATTTCAGCAAAAACCAAAAACCCATTTCCTGAACCTACTCACTGATGAGCACTGAAGGTGTTGCTTCTGTGACTTTGTCAAGCAGAGAACCGCCACCGCAGTCAGCCCAAAAACCAGGTTACTCCATCCGCTCAGAAGTTATGAAATGAACATCAACCAGGCCTGTTTTCACTTTGTAGGCCCACGTTAGCGCCGACGCGTCCTGCAGATACAGAGCAGGCGGCTGCTGCTGGGAACTGCTGCTGTCTGAGCTCTGTAGTTGCAGTTGTAGTTGGTTCCAGCCCGGTTCTGAAGCAGACACAGTTCACTTATATGCATGTTTAGCTCAGGGTTCTTGTCTTCTCTGCATCTGGTCATACCTTGTCTTCATTTTGGGTCCTCCTCCCCCCTCTTTTGCTTCATCCTGTCCCTATTGCATTGCTGCTCTCTTCTGCCGATTATTATTACTCATCTTCTCTCGACTCTGCTTTTTTTCCCATGTTCTTCCCATCCTTCTATCACTTCCCATCTTCCTCTGCTTGTGTTCACTTTGATTTGTCTAAAATGTTATCTTTTAAAGATGCTGAGTGTAGGGTAGGGACAGGCGGATAGCGAGAAGCGAGCACGATGGCGCTGAGCTCGTTGAACACCAGGGAGAAAGCCGGAGAGAGGAAGCGAGGAAGCAAATAGGGCGGATATTCAGCCGGCTTCTTCACGATTAAAAAGCAGCCCCAGAAGTGAAATAAAAAAAAATAGTGAGAGGGACTGAATTTCCAATCAGGTACTCGACATGTGGCATTGTCGTTTTTTCTAAAGCAGGATGTTAATGGAGTCCACTCACCTCTCAGCCTCTGAAGAAGTGGAACGGAAGAATCCTGATGTTTGAGAGTGCCACAGAGCAAAAGAGAAAAGAAAGTCGACAGCAAGAAAGGGAGAAATCTGCTTTCTGCAGACACACTTTCACATCATCTTTATGACCTTGATGGAAAGAAATTGTTGCCAAGATGAATAAAAGGTTATGGCCACCTCTGTAGAAATAAATCACCCTCTCGCTCCACCCTGACTATAATTTCTATTGAATCTTTGGGGATTTTAAGGTTCTTTTTTTAAATCTTCTCATATCAGCAACTTGTAGCTAGTCTGAAACTGAAGGCTGTTCGTTTAACTGTTCCTTTTGGAAATTGATTAAATTTGAACACCGGCAATATATTCAAACGGAAATGACAGAATTTTCATCATTACTGATAAAAAAAGGCACAAACTACAGGTCTATACTTAGAAATATAATTTTAAACACAGAGGAACCATCCAGCAGGTTTGCAACTGATTCATGTTCACAGCTTTAAGCTAATAAACTAAAACACTCTGTAAATGTGTGTGCTATAAAATAAATTACATCTGTAGAAAAACTTCAGTTTAAAGCACTAACGTGCGTGTGTGTGTGTGTGTGTGTGTGTGTGCGTGTGTGAACATGCTGCTGTGTGTGTGTGTGTGATCTAATGGATTTAAAATTGAATGAAATACAATAAACCATAATAGAATAATGCAGGACTACCTTATGACAGATGTCTGTTATCCACTCTGTTGACCATCTGTGCCTGATGCGGTGTATGTGTGTGTGTGTGTGTGTGTGTGTGTGTGTGTGTGTAGGTGTGTGTGCATGTGTGTAAAAAATGCTTGAGGTTTGAGAGCGCTTTAAGAATGTGCTATAATGACGGATTATCAGCTACTACAGCTGCTGGCATTTGCAGAATGTCACTATCTGCATACACAGAGGGAGAAACGCACAAAAGGACAGAGGGAGTGATAGAGCCGGCTAGATGAGTGCAGAACAGAAGAAGAAAGGGAAAATATTTGAATTTGTAACACTGTGACCAAAACTGAGACTAATGTGTCCAGAAAAAAAGATTTCTTGTGACACTAAATGGTCTGTATAAGGTCTTGTTCTATTGTAACCCTAAAAACAGTTAAAGATGCTATCCTAGTGTTATTTAGCCATTTGTTATTGTATGTATTTTCTATACCAGTCGAAGACCAAAACACAGAATAAATTGTTAAGTGGCAAATCAAACTATTGAACAAGAAAAAAAAAAAAAACAACAACATATTTTTACACTTCCTGTCAGACTTGAAACGGCTTTCCATCTGCTTTATTTTGAACATTTCTGGTTTTATTTGTTCTACAGAATAAAAAGTATATTCAGTTGCTGGGTTTTATGTGTGTGTGTGTTTGTATGTGTGTGTGTGTGTGTGTGTGTGTGTGTGTGTCCACAAAGGATGGAGACATGTTTAAAGCAGTCAGGCAGTTTAAGATATTTTAAGAAAAGTCTGCGCTTGAACTGAGATGCAGAACTTCCTGCAGACAGTTGTGTCTGGAAACGTGTCTGATGTCATCTGGCACTTCTTTGTTTCCTCTTCTGTGACGTGGGGCCCACCCCCCACCCCCTACCCCCCACCCCCCAGCTCTGCCCCTGACTGACCATTATTCCAGATAATTTCTCTCATCAATAACATGCACTACACAGCTGAGACGAGATGAATGCTTTCATCGATGTGTGTGCCTTTTCAGCAGTATTTTTCCCTTTGTGTGTGTGTGTGTGTGTGTGTGTGTGTGTGTGTGGATTTATGTGCACAGGTTTCTATAGATAATAACTAATTCTGGCTGGTTTTGCGCCTGTTGTCATTCAGCCAAATTTGAAATAAAAGCGAAGGGATCAATAGCGATTCTTCTGGTCTGACAGGCCACTGGCGTTGCGTGCTTGTTCATTTCTAGGCGTGTGCTCTGATGAGGGTGTGCGTCGCCTTGTGGTCTTTTGTGATTCCTGCAAAAGTCGGCCTGCCAACCTAATTGCCGACTGTCAGAGGTTGTGAAAATATGTTGTTGGGTAAACTGTCAACTTCTCTGGTTGGATTGAGGGAAAACATGGCTGTGCATCCGCATGTGCCTCAGATTGGATTCATCGGTATCAATCGGATAATTATTTTGTTGAAGTGTGAGCCACGCCCGGTTGCTCACACACATAAACCCTGAAACGCATCAGCACACAGGCCCATTAGGTCTCTAATTATTGCTGTCTCTTTCTGATTAATCCATATTAGTGTGTGCTTGGTCATTTCCACGCATGGATAGGCACCCCCATCACTTTCGAGCTGCTGGGACATATTTGGTGACACTCTATCAGATTTGGTTAAACTTTGTGACTGAGATTACTGTCAGTAAGTAAATAAATAAATTGGTGGAATTCTTTATGTCTGCCTATACATTGTTGCTAATAGTCGTTGAAGTTAAAACGTCTGCTCTCCAGGTCATTGCCATGTTTTTAAGGCCTAATTTTAGTGTTCTTTATGACACTTTATGACAGTTTAGTGTTGATAAGATTTAAAGTTACTGTTTCCACAATAAATACTCATTATAAACCTCGGCATGTTCTGGTAGGCTGCATACTATTTTATTTTATACTCATTAAAAAAAAAAAAAAAACCTGCCACATTTCATTGTCAAGACAAGACATATATCAATAATCATAATTATATCAATTTAATGGGTTTTTTTTCTCCAACGATTTTCTGTAATTTGGCACAATTGCCAACTGTAATTTACTGCATTAGACCTGTGCTTTCATTTCTGAACTTTCTACCTTTTTACCAAATGATTCTTTTCAGCCATGACTCTGGGTCAGGCTTCTCTCCCAGTAGGCACAGCTCTCCTCTGCTACACCTGCTAATGCATGATTTTAAAACTGTAATGATGGGCTTTCTGAAAGGAACCATCTGCTCCGGCGATTTCCAGGGATAAATCCCAGGAAATAGTCCTGCTGCTGTCGGTTAGCGTTCTAGAAGCAGGGATCCAGTTTATTTTTTCCAAATTGTCCCGCCAGCAGGTCAGCAGCTCTCAAATATGTTGTTAGCACTGTGACATTGGAGTTGTTTACAGATTGTGATAGTTTAATTTCTTTAGGCTTTGGGTGAAGTCTACCATTGGAGAGTAGTGGTGTGGTTGCCACAGTTGTTGCCCCTCGTCATTGAGTCTAACGATATTGCAAATGCAGTGGCTCACTTGTAGTCCCTAACCACAAGCCTTCCATTCTTCCCACAGGCAGAGCTTGGGTGGTTGTACTAACAACAGCTGGCTTTACTGGTTTCCAGAATCTTTTGATTTGCGTCTGCAATCATCTTTGATGAGATGTTGGTTATTCTTCGGTGTCATGTGCTGTTTTGGCTGTGATGGATGTCCTGCTGCTGCAGTGTTTCCTTCCATGGTCTTCAAAAATGAAGGTCAGGGCGTTAATGTGATTATATAGCCATGTGATTATGTGGCCATCAGTCTGCCATCAGTTCCCCCTGCCTTCCCTTGGAAAAAAAAAAACAAAAACAAAAAAATTTAAAAGGAAAGTAATGGGTTTTTTATGGGGTTCAGAAAATTCAGGTCTTGATTTTCTGGTATGGGTGAGTCATAGGCTGAGAACACGGGGCATGAAGTCACCTAATGAGTTGATTAAGCATCTTTGTGGGTCTAGAGTAGATATGGGCAGCGGCCTTTTATGCATCCTGTATCTGCCTTCATATATCTACCATAGAAATAACTGTGCAGGACTTTTAGCAGCCAACATGCATCTAGACCCAAATCATAGATGGTTTTCTACCACACACAGATTGACTCCAAAACTGGGTCCTGGCTTCTGGCTCTTAGATTTGTTTCTTTGCCTGAAATGTTAGAACTAATCTGCAGGGGGAAATAGTGCAAACTATCATCAAGGCAGCCCATCAGTAAGTCGACATAGGCCTGTAATCTCAGCAAGGCTCCTGCAGCCTGCTTTAGGACAGCATTTTCTTCTCTGTGCTCCTTTCTGATAGGAGGTGGGGAGAGTTGCAAGTCACCTTAGCAGACTTTCCTTTATATTACTGTGACAAAGTACTACAAAATGTATTAAAGCTCCAGTGGATACGTTATTATTCAAAAATATACTTTCAGTCCCATTAGAGAAGGACTACAATTTGTAACCCCTCTGCTCTAATCTGGTTTGTGCACCACAGACAGGAGCATACAATGCTCAGTTAACCTTACAAATTTTTGTGTTTCCAAAAGGATGACTTGATGGATTTGTTTTTAACTGGGTTTGTAAGAGCAAGAGCAAACCAAAATAAATAATAAAAAAATGGGTTTGCTTTTTGTGGAGACTGAAATAAAGGAGTTCTGACAAAAAGTAATTTCTCAACTACAGTAATGCGTGTGTGTGTGTGTGTGTGTGTGTGTGTGTGTGTGTGTGTGTGTGTGCGCGCGCGCGCGCGTGCGTGCGTGTGCATGTGCGTGCACATGCATGTGTCCTGATGCACACGTGAGGGACTGGTGACCTCTCTAGGGTGTGTTCCTGCTTCGGCTGGGAGAGAAGGTCAACCATGACCTGCTAATATACTATCAACGTCTGGCCAATATTTTCTCACTTTAAATGTGTTCTTCCAATTAATTCTTAATTTCAGAAGAAAAACCCCGAGTCACACAACAACACATTTTTGTGGAGGGTCTTGTCTTCGACAGTGAGGATAAATAACTTGAGAAACGTAGATAAACATCTGCCTTTGGGTGCTACATTAGGCAAATGAACACGTACCAGTGTAGCTGCGACTGCAGGGAATGAGATCTTTTTTTTCCCCTAAAATCATGACAATAGAGGCTGTGTTGTGATAGATGGCGAGCCAAAAAATGACAGATGGATCGATTGTTTTAAGGATTTAGTCATTTTATCTGTAGCTCAGTGATGACTCAGCAATGCTGCCACCTCAGCTCTTGTAAGGGACTGAAGAAGCAGAGATCCACTCAGTAATTTCTGCTTTCCACGCAGTAGGTCGCCACGGTGACACACCAGTCAGCATGTGTGGGTTTTCTGTTTTGTTTTCAGGGGCTGATGTCAGCATTGCACACTACGGCGTTACCGTCTGCTGCTAAAACCAACCGATTATGGGGTTGATAAAATGTTGTGCTCTATCATAAAGTCTGTCAGCGTGTCCTTGAACCTTTTTTTGGATGAGCTAATGCAACACATTTGTGAGTAAACAGGTGAAAGGGTCCTTATTTTCCATCTTTTGTGTCTGTGATGACATTTTCTGAGCTGAAACACACACACACACACACACAAATACACAAACAACTATCCCTCTTCCCGGCTGTGGTCGTCACACTGTGGAAACCCAAAACATTTGTGCTGCCGCAGTTTTACCGACGCGGTGGCAGTGATCCCTCTGTGTTTTCACTACACACACCTTCTGCGACTGTATTCAGGGCCTCAATTTTTAAGAACTTCTGCCATTTATCAGAAATGGGTTTCCTGTTAAAAAAATAAATAAATAATGAAATCAAGGAGGGGAACAAAAACCCAGAACATTTGTCTTTAGGCTGAATATCAATTGGGGTCTGCTGTCAACACCAACACTTGAAACTATAGTTACACTTGTGCGTATTGTTGTCGGGCCTTCATTTTTTCTATCTTTCTTTTAAAGCAGCTAATCTAATATAGCTTGGGGTGGCAGACTGCTCCTAATGCCTTTCTAAATGGGCCCATTTGGAGCTATTGAACAGCGCTGAGCTCCCTGCTAATGGTCTTAGTGCGATAATGCTTTAGTTCCTTCCTTTAGGTCTATTGCCACAATGAGTCTAGTGTTGACCTTCCAGACACTCATATACAGCATACGAAAACACACACAGAGCAAAGAGGCGCACGTTGGTACAGTAAGTCTGAATAGAGAATACCTATTCATACAATAAATTCAGTAAGGAAAAAGAGGCCACTTTATTTGAGCTTTGAAAGGTCTTTTTTTTTCGAAGTACTTACAGCACTCTTGCTTCTGTAGCGCAACAAAAATACACCTCTTTGTGTTTGAAAGGCTAATGCATGGCCAGTCATTTCAGTTTATGGGGCACACACAGAGAAGTGTTAGTAATGACACTGGTGTGCGGTGGATTTGACTGACATCATCACACCTTCCTCCATATCTCTTCTCTGGCCCCCGTGCCAAACGTTCACAAAGCTAAATTTTGATTCTCTGTCAAAAGTTTAACACTGACTTCTACAGTTTGGATAAAAAACCTGTAAAATTAAAAAAAAAAAAACCATCTTGCCTTTTCCAGAAACATTTAAGGGATGAAAAGGTGGCAAAGTAGTTTTGGAATTTAAAACGTCAATCATGTTTATATCCCTTATGATGCCTTTTCATCAAAGACTTTGTTTTGTTTTTAAAATGAATAAATCGCTTAATTGAATTGTCTGCTTAGAGCCTTGAAAGTTATGCAAACAGTAAGTTTTTTAATCTTCTTGAAAGGTATCAAAGTGAAAGAAGCTCTTATAAAAGATATCTGCAGATATGAAAAACAAAAACAACACTTTCAATGTAACACCAATTAACATTTTTTTTTAAAATTAACTTAAATTAAACATTTGGAACTTGTGTTTAAATCCATATTTAGGCAGTTTTTCAGGGCTTCTTTGCTGTTCCTGCCAGCAAGGTTAATCCGTAAGATGCTTTCATATCCTTTTACATTATTTGAACATTTGTGAGCAATTTTTATTTTTGACAAAGCACAGCCGGAGGCTTAGTTATGCATTGCTGATTCTGGCGCGTTGAAATGGTTTCTATGTCCTTATCACCTGCGGTAAGGTTTTTTTTCTTCACTGAAGTGTGATTTGCCATGTGATTGATTCACACCCCCAATATTGCAGATCATGGTTCATTTTAGACCTCTAATGCACCAGCGCCTTTGCCTCAGAGCTTTTCTAAACACAGCCCGTCGCCCTCCATTCTGTCACACATATAATATACAGCTAATAAATAATGGACAAGCAGCAAATAATAGAATACTGGAATTACGGCGTTTCAGAATGCATGGTAGATGAATCATCCAGTGCTGCATGCATGCAATCGTAGCCAAGAACATGCCTGCAAGTAAGACATTTAACATTCAATTTCAGTGTTCAGCAGCAGCAGAAGGCTGTTTGCAGTCTGCTTGGATTTCCCAGAGGATGCGCGTCACTGTGGATGGAAAGAACGATGCTTTGATATATATTTTTTTTAAGCTCATAATCATGCAACAGGCAGGACATAAAGGTAATTTTCTCTGCTGGGCCTTCAGCCTTTGTAGATTTAGTGTCAGTTACAACTGTCTAAACCTGCTGGACGCCTTCAGGTTTACACATCTTAACTCTAATTTTATGCCGTTCACCTTTGCTGGACTCAGTCAGGTGTCTTTGTCAGACTCAGATCCAGACTTTGACACTGACACTCCAGAACTTGTTCTTTGTATTCAAACACACTTTAGGCCATCATAGATTATATAAACCAACAGTCTCCTGCAGCTTCTGCCTACAAAGTACTCTGGCATCTTCTGAGAATCACCCAGAGTGACACCACTAACATTCTAATGTGAATATGTAATCATATGTAATCAATGAAGAACTCATAGAGTTGCTGTTATATTCATTCTATTTGTTCATTTAATTGCAAAACTTAAAATGTAAACCAAGAGTAGATTTTGTGTTCATCTGGACACAAAGTCTACTCTTGGATAACTATGACCTGGATGATTGAGAACCTACACAGACATCTTAAAATGTAAAAGTTTTTCTTTTTTTTTTCCCCTAAAGAACGATGATACATTCAGTGTCCTCCTGAACAGCATGTTTCTGATTTTTCCTTTGTGTGCATCTCATTCAGGTGATAAAGCTGTCTTTTGAAGAGTTTGATCTGGAGAGAGGATACGACACGCTGACGGTGGGAGACGGAGGGAAGATTGGCGACACTCGGAGGGTGCTTTATGTGTGAGTGTCCCTCTCTGGCTACATAGGCTCCAGCCTTTACCGTGTGAAACACAAGAATGCTACCTCTTAGAACACTTATGCTGTCCTGTGGCTACGCATGAAGGATTGAATGATTTTAGGAGTTCAGGTTCTCCTGAGTAAAGAATCCATCGAAAAGCCACTTCTGTTTGACAAGTAATGAACATAAACAGCATCCAAAGTGTCACAAAGTGACATTTGGATAAATTTCCAACGCCATTTATTTTTTTAAGAAAATGATCCTTAGAAAAAGTGTTTTGAATATTTTGGATTGTGTTATGGGGGGCTCTTCTCTTAAGCCTCACAGAAATCATATATTATTCAGTGATATTGTCCAGTGATCCCTCCAGTAGCCATCATTCTACTGTTTATGGAAACGTTAGTGGCTCTGCCTTGCCGTAAAATATAACAGCATATATTTTTTGTGTTTAATGGATGGTAACAGACACACTCAAATGGAATAAAATGTCTTTTACTCTTTGTTGTCTTTCACTAAAGTAACAGTCATGGCCCGTTTGCTTAGAACATTCTGCAAATGCCTAAAAAAAATGAATTTTATGGCTTCCTCTTGCTTTAGTCCCCATCACAGTATCTTTGTACTTGTTGCTTGAGAGTAACTTGCACTTTTTGCATTTGCATTGTTAACTAATGAGTATCTATATTTTTTGCACATTCACTCTCAAACGCCATGGTTCTTGCAGACTTACTGGTTCCAGCGTTCCAGATCTCATTGTCAGCTTGTCCAGTCAGATGTGGCTGCACCTGCAGTCGGACGACACCATCGGCTCGGCTGGCTTCAAAGCAGAATACGAAGGTCAGTCCTTTAGTGATTTGATTTTAAGAAGAGTGGAATCATTATATAGCGGTGTCTCTAAAACACGCACACACACACAGATGATTTTTTGGTAAATTTTATATTCCTGACAATTTACAGCAATAATATCATTAGTTACATAATTATTTTCCTTTTTTCCTCCTTAACTTATGCTTCAAATGTACACAATATACACACATGATGAAAAAGTCACACTTAAAAAGGAAGATAATTTTTTTTTCCTGTTTAAAAAGGAAGCGTGGGTTGCATAAAGAGATAAAGCTGTCATGTACCTCATTATTTAGAGACGTCTTGTTTTTTTACTATCATTAGAGACAGCTTGTAAAGTTAAACCGGATAAAAGAGAACTGAAAAGGCTTCAGAAAGGAGAGCGATAGAGGGAGTCTAAGAGACAAGGGCACAGTAAGACCTAATTCAATGAAAGTGGAAGAGGAGGAGGGACAGCTAGTAACTGACTGAGAGAGACAGGTGACAAAGTACAAATTTAAATTTGAATGAAGTTTCTGAGCGAGAGAGAGGAGTGGGTGGGATGAAGCCTGTGCTTTTGACTCAGCAGTGATACACATTCTCTTACCAGGGTCGTCCGTTGTTTAGTTGAAACAACACGGCTGTGCAAACTTTAACGTAATAAAGAAGAGCGATAATACATTGCACAAAAAAATGCAGCGTATCCCACAGAGTCTGCCTCTGCCTTTGAAAATACAGCCAATACAAAAAACCCCCAAAAAACAACAAAACACTAACAACAAAAAAGAAAAACCCTCAAGTAGTAAATATAACTAACACTCACGTTTTCGTTAACCTTTGTCATGTGTGTCCTTAACAAAATCCCGGGTTGCTGTTTGTTGCAGCGGCAGGTTATCCTGGAATCACGTAGATGATTTATTTCAACCCAACAACACAGACTCTTGCCAGCAGCAGCTCTCGGCCAAACTAATGAAAAGCTTTTGTTGAGGCAGCACAACACCTTTGTTGGCCGCATGAATCTCAAACCTGCCTATTCAATGACAGGAAGGCCCATTTCACAGCAAATCAACACTTCAAGAAAAGCTCTTGAGAAAGAATTAAGACAAACAGATTGTACTCAGTGGCCTTGAGATGATCTATATATTTTCCTTTTTGTTCACCTCCAGGAGAGCTAAGGCACCCCCCGTGGTGTGTTTTGTATCGTGCTATTGTTGTCCTTTGCTTTTGTATATGCGGGGCTGTCACATTGCGTAACGTCACCCCGCAGCGCACTTTGATCATGTTCCCCCAGCAGAGTTCTCCTTTAGTCCCACAGGAAAAGCCAATATGTGTCTTTGTGCAGTTTCTTTTCTGTACTGTCACGTATCACTTGATAGTCTCTCTCTCTCTCTCTCTCTCTCTCTCTCTCTCTCTCTCTCTCTCTCTCTCTCTCTCTCTCTCTCTCTATTTCTCTCTCTCTCTTCCCCCACCTTCCCTTTCTCGGCAGGATAGACAATGTAGATCCTCAGTCTAATTTGCATTTTTTTGACTTAAAAAAATGAAAGCGTCTGAAAAACACACCCAGGTAATTAGTGGTAAATATATGAGAAAAAAAACCCCAAATCTTTCTTTATCATTTTTTATTCCTACCTTTGATTAAATCATCTATACTGTATCACCTCTGTAAGGTATACAAGCATTGTTCATCACTCTCTGATCTTTCAAAGAAACGGGAAATAAGTCTTAGAGATGTAACAAAGAGAAGATAATGAAAAGAACAAAGTCAAAGTCTGAAAGTAAGGCACTTACCTTCATAATGACACAGGGCTCAAGATGGCTGATATCTGTCCTGACACTTGCCTGCTGTATGACAGGAAGCTGTGGGCCACACACACACACACACACACACACACACACACACACACACACACACGTCAATCTTGTTTAGCTATTCTTGTGGGGAGCAGCAGAGGTGTTGAACACTCAGCCACTGTTAACCTTGATGTGTGTTTGCCCTGAGCCACGCCAGGACCCTGGTGGAACATGTGTTTCAGAGGGACTGGTGACTGATAGAATGTCAAGATTTAACCCAGACGGGAGACAGAAGAGGGCTTTACAGAAGGTAGTAATAAGAGGAAAAAAGTAAACCTGCCAGAACAAAAGGAATATGATTGGTGGTCAGTCCAGCATAGACCCTCACGCTGGTAGCGGCCGGGATTGCCTCGGTGAGGGAGCCTGTCGGACGGAGGGGAAGATTGAACATGATTGAGGCGGAGAACAGAAAGGTTTGCTGCATCTTACCGCTTCTCAGGATTGCAGTTATGAATGAGTAGACAGGAAATGAGGGATAGAAATCCTCAGGAGTGTAAGTGGTGTGAAGTGGTAGTATTTTAAAATAACAGGACTCCAGCGGTTCCCAACCTGCTGTTCTGTTCTTCACCTGTTGATCTGTCACCTGATTCTACAGAACACTGAACAGCTGCACACAATGAAATGGGAGCACTAGCCCCAAATGTCATGACTTTACATGATGGCATCTGTATCTGCATGCAAACATGGCCGTCTGTGTCCTCTGCCTTGCAAAAATTGACCGAGGAGGATGCGGAGACCCTGGGGTGCCAGCATTCGGTCGCCGCAGTGGTGATCGCTTTCAAACGGGGACGTTTTGACCTTCTTCTGTCAGCCGGCCTTTGAACTAGTGGGAGAGAGAACTATCACATGTCAGCACAATAACCAGTGGTCTGGCAACAAACCTAGCTGCGTGTGTGCGTACAGCTACTTTACTGCAAAGTTTGTTCTGCTTCTTTCTCCTATTGTGTTTTTATTGCTGTGTGTTCTGACCTTCCTATGCCTTTGTTTAATTCCTTGATGTGCGCAGTCTCCTGTTTCTTTAACTTCACGGCTCCGTCGGGAACCATACTCTCTCCAAACTACCCGGAGGAGTACGGCAACAACCTGAATTGCGTGTGGCTAATTATCTCTGAACCAGGCAGCCGCATCCATCTTCTCTTCTCTGACTTTGACCTGGAGCCACAGTTTGATTGGCTGGTGGTGAAAGATGAAGGTAGGTTTGGCTCCGTCTCTCTGGCCAAGTTCTCTGCCACTTTCACACTACCAAGAAATGATATCTTTTCTTTTACTGATATAGTTTTACCACCTTATGTTATATTTCACACACTTGGATTTTTGATACTTGATCATGTTACACTACATTAAAGAAACCAATGCGGTTTTGTGTTTTTCTGACTGCAGGGGAATTAATTTTTTAGTGTTTTTACCACTAAAAAATATTGAATTTTGTCTTTACAAAGATAGTGAAAGCTACTTGAGAGAATTCTTGAGCCCAGTTTAAAACTGTCCAAAACAAATGAAGTGAATGAAGAGCGGGCAGTGTGTGTGTGACAGATGTAATTTTCTCAACCATTCGTTTACTACTCAAGAAAAATGACTTTGTGCCATTGCTAACAAACACTTTTAAGTAAATACAATCAACATTCCCCAATATGGCATCCTTTTTATGACTCGTCTTTAGAAGGTTTTGAGTCTGCCTCATTTACACTGTGTTTCACAGCAATGTAAAAATGAGAATCAGTCCAAAGGATCCAACATTCATCCTGTTGAGATGACAGATAATTATATCGATTTTAAAGTCAAATTAGTACATTTTTTGACACTGATTTTTAAAAAAGTATAATGTAGGCTGAGTTTTATATACCAATCCCATAATCAGAGTTTTAATTCAGGCCACTTCAGTCTGATATTCAGCTTTGAGTTAAAGTGGGTTTGCTGTTCTTGATGTCTCCTTGTTAATGTAACAACAGGATTTGTCACTCTTTCAGCTGGTGATGCTGCGATTGTCTCTCCAGTCCTGTTTTCATGCATATCAATGCACTAATGAATGAGCCAAAGAGCTTTTGAATTGCCTGTGAACAAAGACGCTCACTCTTCCCAACTCAATCATTGTATATGTGCAATTAAGACTGAGTGCATGCATTCTAAATCCCCATATGAGAAAAATAAAAACGGCTGTTTGAGTAAATCCACTTCATAAAGCGTCCACAAAAGAGTTTTATTGTAGAAGTGTTCTCTCTCCCAGGAGAGTCATTAACCTAAATAAACAGGTTACATTAGCTGCTATTATTTAAAGACACGTAAATCAATAAATGAAAATATAAACACATCTAAATAGTAAACACATCTAAAGCATTTGTGCTTTAGATGTGCAAAACCCTGCCCAGCAACTTCCACCTGCGACTTCCACCCAGAACCACCTTGTATGGGTTCATGTAGGAGCAGCAGGAGTATCAGCTTGCTCTTCTTCTTTAATGGAAGTTGTTGTAACTGCACAAGTCAACCAGAAGCAGTACTACCGTAATTTCCGGCACTATAAGCCGCAACTTTTGTCACACGCTTTCAACCCTGCGGCTTATGCAATGATGCGGCTAATGTATGCATTTTTTCTAACGGCCGCCAGGGGCGCTCGAGCAGAAAAGGTAAGAGTGAGACAGGTGGAATATATGTGTCGAGGAAGATGCAAGTTAACGTAACTTCGCGCTTTGTCCATGAATAAAATTAGCATGAACAGACCCTCATCATGGAAAATGCAAGAAGAAATGCATATGACGCAGCTTTCAAGTTAAAAGCAATCGAGCTGGCTTTCAGTGACTTTTACCGGTATGTTTTTTTTAACCAGCCCTGTTAGTGCTGTGCTACCGTATTCCTGCTGTTACTGCCGCGTCACAGGCACTGTTTGGAAAGAAAAGCTAAGGTATATTCTTAAAACTTTGAAAACTCTTTCTGTGTACCGTCTTTCTTTGTAAATATCTCATGTTTCAATGTGGGCACATGCGGCTTATAGACAGGTGCGGCTTATGTATGCACAAAATGTTTTTTTCTTTAAAAAATGTACTGGGTGAGGCTTATAATCAGGTGCGCTCTATAGTCCGGAAATTACGGTATATAGTGCTACCAAGTTTCATTACTTAGTAGATTGCTTTATTTTAAATCAACCTCGCCCGTTGATCTGTAGACAAAGACGGCTCATTATCAGCATATCCTAAAAAATTACTAGAAGCTTTTCAGAACTTTTCAAGTTATTTTGCTAACAAGCAAACATACAATCAAACAGACAAACGGCAACTATCAGGATCACGTCCTTAACAGGTAATACATTTCCAACCAGACTCAATTAGCAATCAATTTCTCCATCAAAAACCTCAGCCTCCCCCTGTTAAAGTGCACTGCTACCATCTGCAGAGGCAGCCTTTCTCTCCATGTGTGTTATCTACACGCCATATCTCTCAGATGCGGGCCCTCTGGGTTCTGTTCTCTGTGGCCCTTTTGGGTTTAATTACGCTCCCCACCAGATCTGTCACTGCCGATTGGATATCGAGGAGCGCCTTCGACAGCAAACTGTATTCTTCTAAACAAAAAGTGTGCTGCCATTTGTTGCAGTAAACGGTCCTGCACCATGGCGCAGATGTCTACGACAGAAATGAGGTGATGCATGGTTACAGCTCTGTGTGCTACAGGGGAGCTGTAATGGTTTCTGGGCCAGTCAAGTGGCACACAGTGGGTCTTTTGGTAGCTACAAAGAGATGTCTTTAAGGAGAGCACACCTTTACACAGCTGCCCAAATCAGCCATTCATTAAAATGATGTCGCCCTGAGGAGGTAATGGATGTTTGGGGCGAGACATTGTTTTACCCATGGCAACAAAATTTTCCTGCTATACAAGATTTGAGACACATTTACGTCAACTACTATTTGTATGACAACCATTTTCCTCCCACACCAGTCACTTTACAGAGGTTTCCGTCAGGTTAAAGTTCTAGTCAACCAGTATTACACGTTCCCGGGCTTCCCTAAATTTAAAAAAAAACAAAAAAAAAAAAAAAAACAAAAAATAACCAAAAAATGAACCAGGCCTGTCCTTAGTTTAATGTTACACACACGTAGAAATAGATGCAAGTGAAGAACTGTCTGACCAATTTTAAACTGTTCTTGTCTCGTTTTTAAAGGCCTGTCAGAGATGACCACATTTGGAACGTTCTCGGGAAAAGACGTTCCGTCTCAAATCGCTTCCAACGGTCACATCATGAGACTGGAATTTCAGTCCGATCACTCCAACACTGGGAAAGGTTTCAATATCAGCTCCACCAGTATGTATCTTCCTCCATTTTGTACTTTGTGTTGTCTTTCTTGCCACTTGTTCTGTTCACATCTTATTCACATGAGAATTATTATTTTATGATAAAAGCAACATTAGGCTGCTCAATTAGGTGAATGTTGCAAATGCTTAATGGGAACCTATGCAGAATACCTGACCAATGCAGAGATGACGACAGAACGATGCATCAAATTATGCTGTGTGTATCTTTTTGTTTGTCAGTATTTAGAGTTTGTAGAAGATAATTCTGTTATGCACATAAATATGCAGCATATGCAGGTTTCAGACGCAGGGAGAATGCATTTATCAGTTTAACTCGGACAGAAGTGAAGGAAAGAGCTGCTGCATGACAGCTGAGGAGATTACGAATACGCAGAGGAGCAAATTGTACAATTTACCAATTTTATCAGGAGGAAAAACAAGTGAACAAGTAGAAAGAAATGTGATTGATTTAGATTTTGGAATGCAAAATGTTTTTTTTTATCTGCATCTATTACTGTTTCTCATATACTCTTCATGTTTTTGGTTGTCAAAGACAGACAAGTTTGTTTGGCGTTTTTGTTAAATTCTGCTTATCTCTGCAGATTTTTAGTCAGTCATCAAGTCTTTTTTTATTTTAATAGGACAGTAAAACAAATATGTGCAGTAAACAACACAAGCTGCAGATTTTTGAGGTCAGATGCTGGAAGAGGAGAAAAAAAAGGCTGTCGCGTTTTTGATGCAGCATTTTGTGCACTGTGCAGAGACTCCAGAGCAGAAGAACCTTATAATCCATCCAAATTCTAAAATGAAATAACCTCTAAAGGCAGGAAACTTTTCCCTACCACAGAGGAAGTCCTTTGGATCATTTTCCACCTGTTTCTGTGGCTGACTTTTAAGTGTGCTGAAGCTCGGGATAATTATTCTGTTTAAATGAGAATCACTTGATAGCTGTAGGCTATTGGTAAAACATTTCATTTAAAACATACATATTCTTTTTGCATTTACACTGCTTTTTTGACTACATTTCCAAGCATGATGGGGGTGGGGGCTTTCTCTGCAGAATATAGCAAAAAGCAGAGTGAAAAAGACGATCCAAACATAGAGAGAAATCCAGTAATTGACAGCAAGTCATCTTTAAAGTGCAATACAATGGTGTTTAGATAAGCACAGCGGCCATGCGCCTCGCCAGCACTCCCTTCATCTGTCCTCAGGATGAGTGGTTCTGCTCGACTGAAGCATGTAGTTAGCGCTCTCTCTCACTGTCAGATTTACACCTGAATGCTGCAGCCAGTGTTTATCTGCTCTGAGGTGAATCGGTTCCGCCTGACTGGTTCTGATTAATTCCCTTTGATTTCCATGTGGATTTGCACCATTTCACACTCACACTGCATCCCCCATGACCTTGTCTCTGGCTTAAAAAAGATGGCTGAAGAGGCAACTTTTGTCAAAAGTACATTCTATCACGCTTCTCCAGCAAGACAGCACACTGAAAAAGGAGCAAAAAACCAAAAACCAAAAAACTATTTGCAAGCATTTACAACATTACGGGTTAGAACAATGACGTAAAACTTATATAATACCAAGAGTACATTTTTAAAAAAAAAATCTGGATTGAGAGAAAAAAATGATATTGAATATTTTGATACGCGGCCTAGTGTCAGCTTTTCGTTGTCGTTCTCCTGCCTCCTGCCTGTGGCCATATATTCTGTGTGTTAAACTTTTGGGTCTCATATGCACACATCATTCTTCCTCTTCTCATTACATCCATCACTGCACTATATAGCAGCTCCTCCAGGCTCCCCACAGTCTGCAAGGTTTACTCTACGTTTCAATGTATGTGCAGATGCGTTTCCAGACAGATTTATTAGTCCACATCAGTGTTTACCAACCGCCATTTTTGTCTGTTTTTTCTGCTCTCGTTTTCCTCTCAGACCTTTCTTTCTCTTCTCAACTTCTTGGTAAATAAACCTGACTAATGTGCACTGGGTAAGATTGGCTTAATCGCTGGGAAACTGATAATATAATCTAAACATGACAGTGGCCCGTCCATTTAAAGACCTTTTCAGTCCCACATTTTTAAATCAGAGGAGTTGTCACATTGGCTGGGAATAAAACGGTCGTGATTTTTCCTTTTCCTCTCGCAGGTCACCTGCTCTGACTGTAGGAAGCAATGATTGCCTTTTTACCATCCTTTTTTTTACACATGTGCCTACCTCACGGCTCATTTAGTGGGGTGACACCATTTTTAATGTTCTCCTGCTGTTTTGTGTCAGCCTTTGGACAGAATGAATGTCATGATCCAGGAGTTCCCGTCAACGGTCAAAGGTATGGTGACCAGTTTCAACTTGGCAGCTCGGTGGCTTTTCGCTGCGATCATGGATTTATTAGGACTCAGGTAAATAACAGAATAGGAAAACGTCAGTTTCTTGTGAAAATATCCTAAAGTAGCTAAAATGGGTCTAGTATGGTGAATTTATTACATTGTCTAATTGTTCTGGGTCAAACTGAAATATTTTAATCAACATGTGTTTCCAGGGGTCGGATCAGGTCACCTGCATCATCCAGGATGGGAATGTTGTCTGGTCTGCTGCTGTACCTCGCTGTGAAGGTAAACACATGTTTAGATTCATTTACCAGCTCAGCTGCAGCGTACGCCGTAGTTTCCCCTTCACGACCATCGGCTGACAGATCACGCAGTTTGCTCTGTCTCTGTTCAGGTTAAGTGCACCTCAGAAAGATACTCATTTTCCAGGACAAATTGGTCCGCTGCTGAAAGTTATTCAGGGAGAGGCGTGTGCAGATGGTTGTCTTTTTTTTTCACTTTTGAAACGCCAGTAACTGCGATCCATTCAGTTTTCCCAGTCCTTCTTGATTATATTGCAAATCCCGCCTGTTGTTAAAAACTGGCCCCCCTCTGGTTTTTTCAGAGGAGGAGAACAGATTTTTTGTTTTTGTTTTTTATTGAAGAACTTATTCCTTTGCATCCCGTTCTTCATTATCCCTGTGTTAATATGACCTGAAAGGCTAAATGTAATGTTTGTGTTGATTTTGTTCAATGTTATATCGCAGATTATTTGATCAAATGAAGAGGAAAAAATGCTGATTGAAGAACTTGACAAGGACTTGATAGGTTTTTTAGAGACAGCCAGACTGTCTCCTCACAAACTCTCATGAATGTAAAATTATGTGTCACATGTGTGTATGATGTCACATGATAAGATTACTCCATAGTTTAAGACAGTTTAAATCTTCCAGCCAAGGAGCTTACACTCAAAAGAAGTTATTGTTGCATTTATCGATGAGGAAACTACAGTAAAAACCAAAGCCATTTTTCGCTTTTTAGCCAGAAAGTCTGAAAAGAAGTGGGAGGGAAATAAAAGTAAAAGCTATAAATTAGTGTCATGGCGTGGCAGCCGTGCTGTCTGTAGCCTGCTGAGTTGCAGGCAAATGAAAATCATTTGTCTCAGAAATGTACATGATTTTTCCTCTAAATGATCACGCAATAATGATTACATTTTAGTCAGCTTTTTTCAATCAGGACCAGCTCATTATTGATTACCGTGCCAGCTCCAATATTTTATACATGAAATATGCCGACTGGCCTTGTGGCGCTGGAATAAATTCTAGAAATGAACCAATTTTTTTAACATCATGTACTCATGCCATGACACCAGTATTAATTAGTCAAATTGTGCTGATCAGTGTGTGCTTGCTTCCCTGCAGCTCCTTGTGGAGGCCACCTCACTGCTAACAGTGGCGTCCTGCACTCTCCAGGTTGGCCTTCTTTCTATAAAGACTCTCTCAACTGTCAGTGGGTAATTGAAGCCCAGCCAGGCCATGCTGTGAAGATACACTTTGACAGGTCAGTGATTTGTTTGTGCTCAGAATGCGTCTCCATTAATTCGGGTAATGCAAGATAATGAAACATGTTTTTGCCACTGTTGGCAGCCGGCGATATCGTGTTTGTCAGTGATGTCGATTGTTTCACTGAATTGTGATATTCTGGCAGGTTGTTCCTCTGTGAACAACCCCCAGTGAAAGCGCGTGCAAGTTCTTTCCTTTTTGTTTTTTTCGACGAAGCGGTTTCAAAATCAGACTGCTGCAATTGACAGGAGTCAGCAGATTAGAGTCCTGTGTGGTTGAATAAGCTTTCTGACGTAGCAGCCACACTTTCAACATGTCTTCTATGCCATTCGACAGTTAATAACAGTAATTGCTTGTTATTTTTTGGTGGTCATAAAAACAAAATCTGTTTAGTCAAAACTATTCCTAGCAGCAGAGTCCAGCTCTGGGCATCCTGCAGCAACATCCAGTCAATTAATCAGGCCGGTAGGTCAGGTCCTACTCCAGGAAGCAGAGGTTTTTTGTTCTAAAGGAGAGAATCAGAGTCAGGGCCATGAAAAAAACCAGTCAATCAGCCTGGAAGAGAGGAAACTTTGCTCCAAAGCAAAGACACCGTTGTGGATAAAACAAGAAAAGATGGCAGCCATTGAGATGCTGTCATGCTACTGATAACAGGGTGGTTGCATCTAGTCCTTGACTGATCTGGGATGAGAGGGAAAAAAGGGCATGAGGTGATTTATACACATGTTCAGCCTTGTTTTATTTTGTATCATTCCAGGTTTCAGACTGAGGTCAACTATGACACACTGGAAATAAGAGATGGCCCCTCTGCCTCCTCTCCCCTAATTGGCGAATACCACGGCACGCAAGCGCCTCATTTCCTGATTTCCACATCCAATGTCCTCTTCCTGTTGTTCACCACTGACAACAGTCGCTCTGCAGCAGGCTTCAACATCAGATACGAGAGTAAGATTGAATGTCAGATAGGGGTGTTATGATGGAGACATGCTGCAGTGCTTCCAGGAAATAATATTTTAATTGCCTCCGTTAACATTCGGACCGGCCATGTTGTTTTCAGGTGTGAAAATGGAGTCGGACTCCTGCCTTGATCCTGGTATTCCGGTCAATGGACGTCGCCATGGCAGCAGCTTCTCCACCGGCTCTAGCGTGTCATTCACATGTGAGCCGGGGTACACGCTGAGTGATCAGGAACCAATTGTTTGCGAGCAGAATCATCAGTGGAGTCATGCTCTCCCAAGCTGTGATGGTGACGAACCTTTTTTCTGTTATTGTTATTCTGTGTGCACGTTTGGGATCATAATGTGTGTCCTTGCCACTTTTGTTTTCATTAGGAAACTAACCTAAACATAAACTGGATTTAAGTTTAAAACTGCACAGATAAAGTCTCAGAATTGCAACTTGCCCAAAGATGAAATGAAGAACATTAACAGGATCACCTCTGGTGTCTGTTGTTCTCTAAACACAAACAAATACAGCGTTGTGCAGTACATGGTGAGCACTGGCAAGAGGGCTGTTTTGTCTGTCCAATAATGCCTCACAGAGGACCTGGTTGCTTTTTCTCCATTTGCCCCAACAGCTTTTAAATGTAGGTGAACTGTAGTTAGAAATGTACTGAATCCTACCTGGCTAATGTGGGGGCGGAGCTTGCAGGGAAGCAGCTGCTCTTTCGGTCCAGCCCCGGTCTATAACCTCTGTAACTTGTAGGTTTATTCACAACATTGAATAGAACTGTTTTCAACGCATTTACTCTCACAATGTGCAAATTAGATCATCAATATTTTCTCCAAATGTATTACGTGTAAAACTGTCATCAACAGCCATCCACCACTTAACGTCAATTACTTGGCAGATTGCAAGCAATTAAGCGAACAAATATAATGAGTGGCAGTTATAGGCACAAAAGGGAGCCCGATTTACAGGTACAATTCTAACAATGGCTGAAGCTGTAAAGGTGTGTGAATAAGTTATAAACTGCTGGTTGTTATTGTAGTTGCTCATATTTCTTTATCTATCTCCTGACTGTATAGCAAATGCTCATCCTCAAATGAAAGCTTGTTAAAACAACTTGAAGAGCACAATGGGAGACCCTTTGCCCACTGAGAATGAGCAAGCACATTGTGTATGAGCAAGGCTCGCCGAGTGCCATTGAAACAATGGCCAGTAGGTCTACTATGTTTTATTGAAATTTGTACTGTGTGGAATAGTCATGCATGTTGTAAAGGGACAAAATCGTAAACCTTGAGGCTATTTGGTTTAAAGGGCCCAGTCATGAGCGTCACCCTCCAACCCGGTGCTGACTTGTCTCGCTGGTGGAGGTTAGGAAACCCATTTGGAAAATTAACCGAAATATTGGGTTATGCTAGTCATTTGTGAGTGTAATCGGATGATGTGGTAGCAGTGATCTGGCACTCAAAGCAGATGCTTTGGGTGCACACTTGTCAGGTATCACACACAAATGGACACTGAGCCCCAAGTGAGTTTCATTATTACAAGCATCTAATGTAACTGGCTTCGCCACAGACACACCGTCTACTAGCCTAGATTTTAGCTGTCACCATTATCAATCCACTGACTGTATCCTGGTTTTTATTCTAAATGTTTCTGTCAACACACTACAAGTAAATCTTTTAGCTGTGGCAGCATTCCTGTAGAGAGCTGTCTCTTGTCCATTTCTCCAGTAACAAGTGTGTGATGTGGGGACAGTAGCTCCACTAACATAGTGGCCTACACTGGATATTCAGGTGCATTTAAATCACCGGGGCTGACAGGCGCCACCAAAACACGCACTCGCTCTCTCCACTTGGGTCGTTTCGCTCAACACGCGCTCTCAGGGGAGGCGTACACAGCATCTGAAACTGTCCACTGCAGGCAGCAGCGCTGCAGCAGAGGAAAAGCTGGAAAACCACTGCTGTGTTATTTTCCATTTCCTGCCCTCTACCTGAGAGGCTTTTTCACATAACCCTGTACTTGTTAGTTTCCATTACAATGAGTCACCCTAAAAAAGCCGCTGAACACAATCCAAATATTCCATGTGGTATGAAAACATTATGGCTTTCAGTTCACCCAAGGTATTCAATAACGGAGAGAATTCAAAAAGCACTGTCTGCTGTTGGTTCAGTGTCAGCTGACCTCACTTGACAATAATGTTCACTTTACTTTCATTTACTCTATTCCTGTAGAGCTGTGGATGCTCTTGCTGTCTGTCACACTTTTCTTTTTGCACATCATTATCCAGCCATCAGGCGCAGTCACTTCTTGTTATCAGTCTTATCGTTTACCACACAGGTCTTTTAGTACCCGACTTGCGAAGAGTTGGAATCTCATTTTTCCGTGTCTCTATCGTCCTCTCTGCAGCCCTTTGTGGAGGCTATATCTATGGAAAGACAGGGACCATCCTCTCTCCTGGCTTTCCAGATTTTTACCCCAATTCTCTCAACTGCACCTGGACTGTAGAGGTGTCTCATGGAAAAGGTAGGAAGACAAACACGCAGCTGTTCCTGCAGTGTGACTCCCACATATCTGAACTAAAAGATCTGCTTATGGTTTCTGTGAGTAACTATTCCGTTATCCTTTCATCCCTGAAATTCTGGATCACCAGGAGTCCACCTGGTGTTCCACACTTTCCATCTAGAGGAGAACCATGATTACCTCTCTATAACCGAGGACGGCAACTTCCAAGTGCCTGTTGCTCGACTCACTGGCTCAGTGCTGCCCCCTAGTGTGAAAGCAGGCCTCTTTGGGAATTTTACCACTCAGCTACGATTCATATCGGATTTTTCCATGAGTTATGAAGGCTTTAACATCACTTTCTCAGGTAAGAACACGGGGTATGAATGAAAGAATGGGTTGGTGGGCGTATGAACACCAGTGTTGCCGTGCTGCCCATCTTCATTCTTTGCTGCTCCTTCTAACTTACTCCACACTTCTGTCTCTGAGCAGAATACGACTTGGAGCCATGCGAGGATCCCGGTGTACCGGCTTTCAGCAGGAGGACGGGATTCAGATTCCGAGTCGGTGACTCACTGGCCTTCTCTTGTTTCCATGGCTACCGACTTGAGGGAGGCAGCAAGATCACATGTCTGGGAGGAGGCCGACGAGTGTGGAGCAACGTACTGCCCAGATGTATAGGTGAGAAGAACAGTACGTCACCAGAATGTGCACTGGTCTGAGTTCAGAGCCCAAACGTTGTTTTTATGAACTCAGAACATAACTGATGTGTTGCTGACTTTCAAACATTAACTCTGAAACGTTATCTTTGGTGTAGTGAACAAACACTTTTTAATGCAAGTTTGGAGCTTAGGTATAAAAATGTAACTGTTTCTTTTTCATCTGTACTTTATTCAGAATTTTTATGCAATGACAGGCTGATTGTTTATTCTAGGACATATAAGAACTTGGAACTGTCTAGTCATTAATAAGGCAGCAGGACCAGCAGCAGCTCATGTTTGCGTTCTGTCTAAAAGCTTAGAACTAAATCCCTGAACCCATTTCAGAAAATTGGAAGAATAAAGTAGTGGTCAACGTGTCACCGAACTGGTTGTGACATGAGCTGCGAGAGAAACCTGTGAACAAACCCCTCTTCACACGTATAGGCTCACAGAGATCCCTCCTCAGCAAGTAGCACAGGTTGTTACCGGCTGATTTAGGTGTCTAGTTTTCATCCAGTCCTGCTGGTTAATTGTGAGACTGGTGGCTGGTGGTGTTCTGTAAGGCTGAAAAGCAGAGCGAGAACGCTGTAACAGCGTTATCTGTCAGGAGATCAGGCCTGAGAGGAAAGTGAGCAGCAGCAGCAGCAGCAGCAGCAGCAGCAGCAGCAGCTGGCACTGCTTCCTAGGAATCATCACTCTTCCACTCTTTCTTTCCAATTGTCTCTCTCTTCAGTTCAAACTCCCTGTGTTTTTTAATCTTCTGTCATTCCTCCTCCTAAAAGTCCACCAGAGGATAATCAGAGCATTAGCTGCATTTCTGTTGCTTTTGTTCTCCTTTTAAACATTTTCCTCTCATCTTTATCTTCCTCTCTCTTTATGCTCAGTTCTCCCTTCCTTTCCCACCACACCATTTCCTGTTTTCCTCACATTTACCAACCCTGTGGTCACAGTCGAGAAGAGCCGCTCTGTTTCTGCTAATAGAACTCCTGGTTAATACAATATGGGACAAATATATTTAAATTGACACCAAAGATTAGCATTAAATGCAATTTTACAGCTAATTTTTACAGAACAAAATGAAGATTTGCTGTTATTGAGAAATCTGAGCTGCTTCATCCTCCCTTAACTCCTTTTTGTTCCTTTTCATTCTATTTTGTTTTTATTTGGTTTATTGCTGATGAAAGACGAGCAGGCAGAAAAGCTGTAATTTTAAAGCTTTTTCTTTTGAATCTCTGCGTCGTCTCATCGTAGCGGAGTGTGGAGCATCCTCACAAGGCCCAGAAGGTGTTCTGCTCTCTCCTCACTTCCCCTCAAACTACGATAACAACCACGAGTGCATCTACCGCATCATGACTGAAAAGGGCAAAGGAATCAGGCTGAAGGCTGAGAGCTTCTTTCTGCAAGATGGAGACTATCTCAAGGTACGGCAGGCACACACACACACACACACACACACACATGCAAATATGTAGTGCAAACTCATAAATGTATAATTCATTTACAGATTCAGAAACACACAATGCGCAGATGGGATTATAGTCATAAGCAAAAGCTGTCTATATGCAAAGCTGCGTGTGCCTTCTGCACTTAAACACATTATTGCCTGTTTGTATTAGTCTGCATTAAGCTTTGAAAAAAAGTGTTGATGCCGGAATAGTCATGAACACAGATAAATTATATGTCAGCGAATAAATAAATAAACAAGCGAGGCAACGTCAGTCAGCCGCACTAAGTGTACGTGCTCAGGGAGTGTGCAGACAGCTAACTGTGTGTTAGCCTGCACTGCGGAGGCCGCTGGTTTTGTCCAGCCTTATTCTCTCCACTGTAACAGACTGCACAAATCCACAGCTGTTTGTCAGCATGTGGGGACCCACGAGCCAAAGGTGAATAAATTGGGATGAAAATGCATGTTATCCTGCAATGTTCCAGCCCTTGTTCATGGATAGTTGTTTTACATGCAGTTTTGTTATTTCATCCATTCACAACCACTTATCTGTTCAGGTGGAGGCTGTGTTGGGTTAGAATTACTGGTTCTCAGCAGGGCTTGTTCTCATGGATGGAGAGGTGCTCAGAGATCTACAACCGTCGACACAGATTAGATTAAAGCTGCACTACAGGCACAACGGTGCCGGAGCACAACTGTTAAAAGGTTCTCTCTCTGCTCAGCCCTGTTGGAGTCAACCGCACGGATCTTTATCCTCGAAAGTCCGGAAGTGCACAGTGGAGTCGGGCTCACCTCTCCAGCAACGCCGTAGTTGCTGGATAATGAGCGAATGTATCTTTTTGCCGTAGCTGTTTCTTTAAGCGTTTTTGTTCGGGGACAGTGAATTCCCTCACGGGAATTATTACACATGTTCAGCATTAGTGGTGATCCTGACGCTGCTGCAGGGTTCATCCACAGTTAGCTTGAAAGGATACATGGGACGGGAGCAGCAGATGTTTATTTTCTTTCTCCCTTTATCACAGTGTGGTGGGTTTGCATCTACGCTCTCTTTATATTCCCTTCTTTTGTAGCTGATATACAGTAGTTGATATCATATCAGGAAATGATCTCCTCTTGCTGGCAGCATAATCCTGGTGTATTGAATTATTAATGTCCAATGAGTGGACAGGTTAGTGGATCTCAAACTGCATGTGACGGAACTGCAGATATCCCCCAATTGTAGAATTCCTCCTGAATTCTCACTGCAGTTTGTTGCCAGCCAAGTGGGCTGTGTTATGTTCTCCATTATGTCCTTCTGACAGAGTCAGGACTTTCTTGCTCTGTTCTTCTTGCTATTAGGCCAAAGGCATGGTTAAGCCAGTGAGAGGTTAGCGTGTTTTATTTGTATTAATCCTCCAACCCTGGTTCAGCCTGTCTGTGGTTTCCACTGCATTAACAGGGTTCCCCCTGGCTTTCAAGGAGTCCTGACACCTTGTACATAGAAGAGGCCAGAAAACAAGAGAGAAAAATATTTTGAAAGTTACACCAATATTAATAAGAAGCAGAAACAAGCAGAACAGTTGGGCTTTGCCAAGGCCCAGCAGTCCTCAGTCCACATTCGCTTTAATGGCTGTTTTTCTGACCCACTCTTCCCCTTCCCTTCATTGAAATTCACCCAGGATTGCTTTTGATGTGATCCTGCCAACAACCCAAACAAGTGGAGTGCACTTTATCGCAGCTTGAATCCTGGAAAGGAAAAAAAAAAAGAACCAAAAAAACCCAAAAAAGAAAGGAGGGAACGTTGCCGGTTGCTGAAGTTTTCGGTACCTTTGACTGGCTTCACGCTGCAGCAGCCACTTAATAATGCAGCTGTCTCCATAGGTCAGCAAACAGATGCGACCCCTGAGTCGTGAAAGAAGTGGAGACATTTGCCTTTATTCAAGCGCCGACTGCTCCACTCTGAGAAATGGATTCTGTTCACAAGAGTATGAGCGGAGCAAAGGAACAGGATGAGCTGTGACTGCACATCACAGGAATTAATGAGGACACACTGGATGCTAACGTAGCGTTTATATAGAAATGAAAGGCCCCAAGACTAATGGGAGGAATGGCATATTCCGTTCTACAAAGGCCATACCAAATTTTCGATTCTGGCTTGAATGCGAGCCACATGTGAGCCGTAGAACATGTGGCTCAATCATTTATCATGCAGAACAATTAATTAATCAAAATATGTGATTGTTGACATAAATAAATGTGTAGTATAGCGATCTTGTGTGATTGAATAGAACATTTATATGGGTAATGACTGGTAATGTACGACATATCTGTTAATTATAGCTTTCCCAAAGAATTAAGAGAATATCTGACTACAATGAACTGGAAAGAAAGCCCCAAAGTGCCACTTAGGCTAGCAATTAGTGCACCAATCCCCAGGCAAGAGGTAATGGAGTTAATGCCTGCAACTGCAGCAGAATTCTCTCTGCATAAACCATTTGTTTGACAGTTTCAGCAAGCTTGGGGCTAAAATCTCCTGTAACATATGAACTAGCTCATTACGATTCTCTTTTTGCTGCTGGCTAAAGTTTTATTCTGGCAGCTTTAAAGAGAGGGCTAACCAAGCTCAGAGTGTCCCAAAAGTGCCCGAATACTTGACTAGGTGTGCTCAGATGCAGCCTGAATTGTAGTGGAAAAAGAAACAGATATGGACGTACAGGTTTCATTTATTTATTTTTTTAGAGGTGATAGCGGAGAGAATCAGGCCAGCCACAGACTTGGCGAGGTGGGTGGCACATGGCAACATGTTGATTTATGAACTGCAGGGCGTTTCATTAACTACAAGACGTTTTACTGAAACCAGAAAGAGGAGAAGAGAAAGAGAGTCAGACAGGGAAATGGAAAAGTGTGGAGGGATGATGAGATGAGAAGGTTCAGGGTGGCACCACCGCTGAGGAAAATCTGGCGTTTCAGTACTGATAAAGACATTTTATTATGACCTATTTTTTTCTGCTAATTTCATTTCGACTCCACCGTAACAGCAAGCTCCACCAAAGCGCTGCTTCTCGCTGGCCAGTCCTCTCCGGCTCCTCTGGCAGTCAGTGTAGAATTGGAACAGCCTTTGGCATTTCGCCCACCTGCAGGCTCATCAGCACCAGTCCGTGTAAATGGCCTAGCCAGCCAATGGAGGCATTTGCCCTTCACTTTTACATCTCAGCTGTGAACAAACCACAGTCCGTCTAGACTCTCTAGGACTTCACCACTATCTACATTAAAGTTTCATTTAGGAAGTTTTCGCCAGATGCCACAAGACGTCTAAGTGCCCCTTGGATCAGACCTGAACAGCTGTGCAGAAAGAAAAAAACCCTTTTTTTTGGTGTGGATGAAACATTTTTTGACTGCACAGTCCTTTCTAAGGCTGATGCAGCCAAACATCCCTATCATACTGAGGTTCCACCAGATATTTTCTGCCTGATTGCTGTGTCTGTTGCGGCTTCAGTCCATTTACTTTTTTGTAAAGGTGGCTAGTGTAAAAGGAATTCCCATATGATACCATCTGTCCATTGCTGACAGCTTTCATCAGTAACACCAGCAATTTGCATGGAGCAGGGATTCCCAATGTAAGTGGGAATAAAAGGAAATAAGTGAAATAGAGTCGACGCATGTCTAAAAAATAAAGTGGACTGTGAGTTTTAAAACACTAACAAACCAAATGAAGAGCAATTAGCTGTAAATTGTAGCTAAGTACTGTACTTAAGGCTGCTTTTTGTTGGTCATACTTCACCCTGAGTTAATGCTAAAAGCCACATCTGTCAGCTTGTCTGGAAGAACAAAACAAAGAGAAGGCAACGAGATTCACTTGGCTTTTGTTGCTTCATTTTTATTTTATTTTTTGTGCGTGTGCAATCTTTTAGGGCGCTCAGGCGTTTAAAGATGGAGGTGGAGAGTTTATCCTTCAATCTAATTTTGATGTTAACAGCCTCCCACTCTAGAGCTCTACTTTCAGCTACATTCTTTTCACTTTTTTTTAATGCTGGCTTAATAGCAGAGAGTCTTTATTGAGTTTGCTGAAAGAAAAATGTCATGACTCCCTGTCACATATGTACGATATAACAGCTTCTATGCTGGTACCAGGAAAAGTTCCCATTTCTTTAGCTTACCCAAGGACAGTTAACGGGTATTCACCGAGCTTTCTGAATCCAGCCGCATGAAATGTCTTGTGTCAGAAAGTTTTTCCTCAGTCTTACTGCTCTTTTTCACACACTGTGTGATGATTCGATGGGTCAGAGGAAATGCATGTTTTTTCATAACTTGGGTCATCTTTTAGTGTCTCTTTGCTCCGTGTGCCTGTTCTGATGTTCTCATTTCTGTTCTGATGAGGCCGGACACCTTTGTGCATGAAAATCGTCTGTCACCATGCTCTGTCTCCTGATGCTGTTTTTTTGACTGACAGGTGTACGATGGAGAGAACACCTCATCCCGTCTTCTTGGCAACTACACACGTGACGACATGGTGGGCCAGGTCGTTAACAGTACATCAAATCGCCTGTGGCTGGAGTTCAACAGCAACGCCTCCGGAACCAATCAGGGCTTCCGCCTCGCATACACCAGTGAGTTGTTTGACTAATAAAGTGCTCAGTAGAGGAGGCAAAATCTACTGTTTTCTTCTGTATTAATCCTTTTGTTCAAGGTTTTTTTTTTGAACCATTGACAAAAAACACCCCCCTTTTTTTTCCACCCAAAAGATAAAATGTAAATTCCTAAAGCTGAAATAATTTACTAAGATACCCTAAAATGCCACAAACAACCAATTTGCTTTATTTTAAGAGTGTCTAAACCCAGTTCAGAACAGAGGCCTCAGCTGGTTTGTAGCTCTCAGGGATCGGGTTTGGACACCGCAAGTTTAGACAGTGTCTGTGACACTGTACTACTGTGTGACTCAAACCCACACAGGCCTTAAAGCCAAGAACATCTGGTGTGGAAGTCAAACAGACCATTAAAGGAAGATTTGTCTACGTGCCATTAGAAGGGAAGAGCGTGGCACATCTGGGCTAGAAGAGTGCCTGGACGGAGGGACAAGCATATGAATGCTATATGACAGGAGATCGATGTTGTGTATGTCAGCTCAACTCCCATTAATCTGCACGCTATGAGATGCAGAAGGTGACTCTTTCAGTGGCCTTCTGCAGGTGCTGAGCCGATGGATTAATGAGGAACAGAAAGTCAAAGAGTCAGGAACCAAGATTTCTGGCTTTAATGGTGCTTATTGTGCTCACTGCTGTATTATTAGCTCCAAACCTCAAATGTCTTTTAGACATAAACATGGAAAGGTTGACAGGAGTCATATGCGCCTTTTCTACTGATGTGGATGCACAAACACAGTGTTCACTTTAAAAAGTGCTCATTACTAGAGTCAATTAGAACTAAACTGCAAGCGTTTGCCCTTTCGGTTGTTTCTTTCTAAAAGTATCTTAGAAAAACAAGCACTTTACAACAAAAAGTCACCAAAAAATCTTAAGGATGAGAACCTGCCATACATCTATTGAAGACATTTTTACACAGAGCAACTTTTAATTGCTGAAGTGTTCTGATGCCACTCCAGCAGTTCTCAATCAGAGTGAGAGGTCTTTTTCTGTATTGAGCCAAAGTTGGAATGTTCGGATGTTTAAATGCCTGTCTCCATCTTTGCTCGACCTCCTCCAGGTTTCGACCTTGTCCGCTGCGAAGAACCTGGCATCCCCAGTTATGGCTACAAAATCCAAGACGACGGCCATTTCGCCAACACCCATGTTTTGTACTCATGCAATCCTGGATACAGTCTCCACGGCAGCAGCACACTGACCTGTCTGAGCGGGGACAGGCGCGTGTGGAACAAACCGCTTCCATCCTGCATCGGTGAGTCTGCCGAGACCTCCGTGGTCTAATGTCAGCGCCATGGAGATGGATTGCCAGGTGTCAGTTTTATATTTGTTTCTTCTGAAGAAACCGTAGATTCAAAAAACTGCCGAGAGCGGCGTCATTATAATGCAATAACACACACCATCTGTGTGACTGTTGCTCCGCATGCCCACAATATTCAGTTTAGTTTTTCAAATGACAAAATGACAAAAAGCAGTAGTTTCTCGTGTGGCACATCTAGAATACATTTAAATATTTCTTGGGTTTTTGGGAGGTTGATATGTTGCCAGAAGGCAAATTTAGCTTTACTGGCCCTTGGCAGCTCCTAATGAGGGTAGAGAGCATTATGCCAGACTACTGAGGTGACATGGTGATTTTTCTTTTGTAGATTGTGATCTGTTTTTTTTTTTGTTTGAGTGTATTTTATTTTATATTTTAGCTTCGGAGCAGCCGTGCAATTAGACATTCTCACTTCTTATTTACATTTTAGCACCTACTAGCAAGGCGCTATCTTTACAAACAGCTCCAACTCCTGTTTCTCCATTAATATTGTGTGGCTTTGCATGTTTTAAATTCCTTCTCTGTGAACTCTTTTGTTTGGTAGGTGTATGTAATTGGCATTTGGTTAATTTGAAACTCCCCTGATGTCGCGCCAAACCTTGTGTCTTTGTAACCTGCCAGCACACCTGAGTTCCCTGTGGTGTGAGACTGCCTGATGTGGTTGCTCATGGCAACTAAAAAGAATTTGTGCTTGCTCGTATATGTGGTCAGTGTGTTTACTTAGTTGGTGTAACTGCAAATACATGTGTGTTTTTGGCTAGATATATGCAGATTTCTGTGCACAGGCATGTCCCCATGTACCCCTGACAGTCACCCGTTCATTTGAAGCCAGTCTGTCACTGTCTCTTACAAGGTGCTCAACCAAGCAGGAGCATGCTTGATGATGGTGCCCTGGGCTAACTCCCCCTATAGCCAGCTCTCTTGTCTGTCTGTTGGGATGCTTGTCACTCCAATACCGTCTCCTTCCCTTTTTGTCTAGTCCCATTCTATCCCTGCACGTACCAGCATAAAAATGAGAAGCTGGCTGTGCTTCAGGCTGTTCCTATGCCATTGTTATCCCGCTGAGTAGTGGTCAAAACCCAGCGATTCTCATTTGTTCTTTATTTGTTTGTGTGTGTGTGTTTGTACGTACTTGCACTTTCTACATACTGAGTACCAACATACTTATTTACCTAGCAAAGAGGGGGCATTTTTACTCCTTCAAAAACAGTTAAGGCTAGGTTTTAAGGTTGGGGTTAGTGATTTGAGTATTTTTAACAGAAGGGGACTACTGGGAATCTGAGCATAAAACAACTAAGAAAGAAGAAGGAATTCTAAGGATTCAACAGATTAAATTTTTAAAAACTGAGTCTGAGTATTGGCCAATAAACCATAAGGTCACATTCCCCTATGTAGGTGGCAGTGGCAAACAAAGTAAGACAAACACAGACATCGTGAACAAATATTTTCCAGGTATGAAAGAAAGGCAAAGATGGAGATAATGAGGCAAACAATGGTCACATAAAATCTAAGATGAGAGAACATATCAAAGCATATTTAACGCTTCGCTTCACTGTTATATGGGGAAGATGAGGAGAGACTGGTGTGCTTACTGGGACTTTAAATGTTGGCTGCAGACAACATCAAGCCAAATTAGTAAAGGCCTCACCTAAATACACTGCATCCGAATCACGCTGATAAGCCGCTTGAGTTTTTTTAGCAAAAAAAAAAAAAAAAATGCTGTGAATGCTACTACAGTAAATCAGCGTCATATAAGGTGGCACACCAAAATGCTCAGCACAAAAATAAAACCCTACAAAATGTTTTGTTCATTTTTGTTTCTGTTTTTGTGCTTCTGGTGTAATGTTGCTGATCAGTTTGAATTATTATTACTCTAAATATGATTTATTGATTAACCAGTAAGTATATATTCATTATTAAAAGGCAGTTACCGGTAGTTTAAATATATATATCAGGCAAACTGAAGCACTTTTAAACTCTTCTGTTACAGACTAAAAACAATGGTAATAAAGTTATTCTTTGGTGTGTGTTGATTTATATTTCTTTCTTTTTAATAGAATGTTATTAAGGGTACAATGTTGCAATGTACGATGCAGTTGTACAATGTAGAGGTATGCTTTTAAAAATTTAACAGACAAATGATGCTATTTACAGCTTGTTGACCTGAGCATGCTTGTTTTTGCCTGGTGTCTCTGCAGCCGAGTGTGGAGGCCACATCACTGGAGCAGTGTCTGGGAGGATTCTGTCTCCAGGATATCCAGCTCCATACGACAACAATCTCCACTGCACGTGGATAGTAGAAGCTGATACGGGCAAAACTATCAGGTAATTCAACGGCGCGACAAAGACTGTTGGCACTAGTTACTGTGAACATTGGCAAGTGAAAGCCTGTTTTTTATACAGAATTTATAGATTTTTAAAAATTGTTCCTTAGGTCTTTGTAATGGATCCCTATCCCTAAACTGTCTGTTTTTAGCCTCCACTTCATCGTCTTTGACACTGAAGTTGGCCACGACATCCTGAGAGTTTGGGATGGTTCATCTGGGCCATCGGATGGGGGGATCCTTTTGAAGGAGTGGTCAGGCCAAGCCTTGCCTGAAGATATTCACTCAACGTTTAACATACTGACGCTGCAGTTTGATTCAGATTATTTCATCAGCAAGCAAGGATTTTCAATACAGTTCTCCAGTAAGTGGACTCAACTAGAATAACCTGATTATTGTTATTGTAGTACACAGATTTGCTACAAAAAAAAAAAAAAAATAGCACTATTTCTGAAACAATAACTAAAAGTTTAACAACATACTCATGGAAGGTGCTCTCCAGACATTTTAGTTGAAATTGAACTGTTTGCAGGGTCAAAACCAGTGGCTGAACAACCAATCAGAGCATCCTAATGAGCGCAGCATTCTGAAGGCTGCCAGGTCTTGAGAGCCTTTATACACGCGCACTGGACATTCAATGTTTATTCTTTTGTTCTACTTTTTACCAGAATAGCACAATCATGAGCACTTTTAATCGACATAAGCAGTAAATGATGTGGGTGCCAAAAGACAGACTTGAAACAACTATTTATCTAGTCAAGGAAATGTCAAAGTCATGAAAAAAATTATAAAAACAGTCTTTAATCCCTTTTTAAAAGTCTTACAGCCTGCACAAACACGCTTTTTTTGTTTGGTTTTTTTTAAGATATTTATATATTTTGTGACAAATATTTGCATTCATTGCTTTGTCTTCAAATATTTGCTGTCACTAACATGCTAATCAGAGC
>CAAE01014773.1:309838-346335 GCA_000180735.1 Tetraodon nigroviridis
AGAGCCCTAATTTATTTGTTGACAAAGTGAGCACGCAGGAAGTGCTGCTTTATTGCACCGGGAGCGAATGTAACCTTTGCCACATCTGCAAGCTAGAAAAGCCACATCTGGTTACCCAAGAGATGGATGTATGGTGATAAAATTGTAATGGAGGAGTCCTACATTTCCTCTCTTGTAACCATCTTAGGAGTTCTTCCTTAAATATAAAATGTTTTTTTTTTTTTTTTTGCTGTACCTAAGTGCACATAGGGGCCATAGCAGTAAAGTATGAATGTAAGAACTGGACATGCGGCTTAGTACCAGGTTTAAATATGTCAGAAATTCTGAAATCTGGCATTGAAAGGTACATTTAAATTCCTAATGTACAGTGATCTTTTTGCCACCGTGACTAACTCGGTAACAGCCTGAGGAAATAAAGCTTAAACATGTGCCCTCAGCGTTTGCCAGGTTCATGTCTTATTCAGGAGGCCTGTGAGTTTCAAATTTATGGTCCATGATTAGATGTGGCACTTAACTGTCACCATATATAATCTTTCAGGGTCAAAGAACATATCCATGTGAATTCCAGAACCTGTGATTTTCTCCCTGAATATGGTGCTGTAGTCAAGACTGATGGGTTGAGCGTCATGTGTCAGAAGTATTAATGCTGCAGTAATTGTGTGGAATTAATTAGACCCACTCTCTCGGTAACAGCGACAGGGAGACCTTTGGCCCAGGTAGAACATTCATTTATACACAGGTCTCCTCTGTTCCCCTTTGGCTTTTCTAACCTTCAAACCTATGCCCCACCATATTTTCACCGCGGTGCAACGGTCAGGGTCTGCTCCGGATCACAGATGATTCAGGGTGCGCACGCCTGAACTGCGACATGTTGGTGTAGTAGTCATGAATATTCCTCCCACACACAATTCCACTGACCTCTTTTGGTTTAACCTCCGTGTACCAGATAAATGTGCACGTAGCCACATGCTGCTCCTACACAAAGGTTCTGGCTCTCTTGGGGGTGCTGAAGCTGGAATAAGCTCCGGCAAGACTGCTGGTGTGCACTATGAGATGGTAGAAAGGTGTGATTAGGGCTAGGTTCAGTAGTCTGCCCCATAGCAGGGACTTCACACTGTGTGTGTGCTCAACAGGAAATAAATTAATTTTGTAAAAAAAAAAAAAAAAGTTTGCTCCTAGGAGTTTTGGTGAAAGTAACAATAATTGGTATTCAAAACAGAAGCCTTGCTTAGTGAAATGTGAAATATATGATCTTAGAATTACAGTTAAATGATTTTTAACAACAAAAACAGATACAGTATTTGTACTGCATTTTTAGGTTTAAAATAAATGCACCTCATAATGTGGACGTTTGATTTACTGTGAAATAATCTTTTTTGTCTAAACTGAAATGACGTCTTTCCTTCAAAGCTCCATGTGGAGGACAGTATGGAGGATCTGAAGGGGTGGTGCTGTCTCCAAACTTCCCTCTGAACTACACCACCAGACAGATCTGCTCCTACTACATCACCGTGTCGCCACAGTTTGGTGAGCGCCAACTGGATGACAGAGCACACTCCCAATGGAAAATGGTGACTTCAACACTGTGGGGAATAACTGATTCATGTTTTTATTTCCATTCCTCAGTGGTCTTTGGCCAGTTTGCGGTTTTCCAGACAGCGATGAATGACTCAGTGGAGCTGTTTGATGGAGCCAATGAGAATTCTCGCTTGCTCAGCTCCCTGGCCGGCTCACATTCAGGTGAGTTTCCTAAACACAGACGAACCTCCACCAATGTCGGTCAGTGCAATATAACGGCTAAAGCACAGAGATCGAAACATATAAGAAAAAAATATAACCTTTTAAAATTAAAAATAAAACCAAAAACATGATAATTATTGATTACCCTACTGCTGTTGGCTGATACTCATGTTACGTCAGAGTTCTGTGTTATGCCATTGTGTGTTTTGGCCAGAGGGTATGCTACAGGGAAATCCCTCTGGAAGTGACATTCATTTTTTTTCTTTGGAAATCTGAGCTTTTAAAATATTTTCTGTAATGTTTATTCAGCTGTGTTTGTACAAAAGGGATGAAGTTCCTCAAAAAACAGGAAGCCTGCGGAGTATTGCAACGTTTGAGTGCAAATCAAAACACAAAACATAAACATATCTAAATAGATATAATAGTTCTTCTGGGCATTTCTTTAAAATTTTACACCAGGGTGTCTTATTTTTGCTTTTTAATGTGTGTTTTATACTTTCACTGAGTGGAACAGGGTAACTTATTTTCATCTTAGATGATATGACATATTCATAGATGAAGGTTTAGCTACAGGCCTATTTGTTTTGCACCTATAATCTGTTTAAATTGCTTTAAAAAGAGAATTACACCATTATACACACTTGTAAATTATTCAAGATTCTTAGGATTTGCAATTTCACGATTGGAGAGGAAAATATGGTCTTTTATAGAATAATGTACAATTGGCATTATCACCCTGTTTTGTGTGTGTGTGTGTGCGTGCATGTCTGTGTGGGACTGGGGAATACATGACGATAGACCTTCCAAAACTTAAAGTATGTGTAAGTGCTTTATAATGCTGCAGCAAAAAAAAAGCAAAACATTTTTTTTTGAAAATTCTAATTCTAAACTTCTAATGCACACACCAACAAACACACACACAAACGCACACACTTACACTTACACATCCCTAATGATGGCTCTAAATGTCAACCAAAACAAAGCAATGTTTTTGTCATTTATCTCTGCTTCTGTATATTGCGCATATATTTAAATATTTCTGTGTGTGAGTAAGATGGAGAGAAAGTGAAAGAGAGAGACAGAGAGAGAAAGAAAAAGCGAGAACTGGTACATTATGATTGTATCTGGTCCAAATTTATTAACATTTAGCGACTGCTATGTTGGTTTGCAAACAGTTGTAGATGTGCTTAAGACCAAATGTAATTTTCTCTTTTTATTTGTGATGTTTCAGAAAAAAAAATCTTTAAATAGTTGTTTTGCTTTCTAATATGTTGATTTGAATTGTTGCCAAAGTTACCTTTGGCAAAAATTAAATTACAATTAAAACATTACCAGTATTTTATTTGTTGTTGGTGGGAGCTGTCATCTTAAAACAGTAAAATGAAGCCCTTGCATTGTTTGATGATATTGTTGTACTTGTATAGACTGAATGTTATAGTTCTTCTCCTAAATGTTTCCCAGGAGAGACATTACCTTTGGCAACTTCCAATCAGATCATGCTGAGGTTCAACTCTAAAAGTGGCCAGTCAGCCAGAGGCTTCCACTTTGTTTACCAAGGTAACCTTCAGCCTATTTTTGGGCCTTTTTCTCTTTCACAAAAACACATCTAACAATCCCCAAATCGAGAATGGAGTGAAGGTGTCTACCTGTGGTTTGTTGAGGTTCTGCTTTATTTCCTGTTATTAATTATGGCCATGCTTGTGCTTCAGCTGTGCCTCGCACCAGCGACAGCCAGTGCAGCTCGGTACCAGAGCCTCGCTATGGCAGGCGAATTGGTTCTGAGTTCTCGGCTAGTTCTGTGGTTCGGTTCGAATGCAGCCCAGGTTACCTGCTAAAAGGATCCAGCGCCATTCAGTGCCAGGCCATGCCAGGCGCCCTCGCACAGTGGAATGCTACCGCTCCAACCTGCATAGGTACGGCTTGCTGACCATGAAACATTCATATAAAGGGGTGCTAGTTGTTATGACGCAGCTCTGAAGTAAGCTAGTAGTTATCACTGTAAACCTTTTTGAATTTGTGAGAGACGTAGATGGAAAAAACAAAGCAATTAGGATTTGACATTAATTCTAACAAACTGCATGAACAAAATCTCCCTCTGCTTAAAGCTGATCTTTGGATGTCGCCTCACTTTCTACAGTAAATAATGCCAGTTATCGTATTCTGCTTCTCTGGCACCCCATTAAGCTAATTGTTACTGAGCATGTGCAGAGCTACATCTCAACAAACCTCCTGCTCTGTTCCTGCTGGAGTTAATCAAAATTGCCTAGAAAAATTATATTTTCTGTCTAGTTCCCTGCAGTGGTAATTTGACTGAGCGCCGCGGCACAATACTGTCTCCTGGCTTCCCGGAGCCGTATCCAAACAGCCTCAACTGTCTCTGGAGGATCCACGTCAGCGAAGGGGCCGGGATCCAGGTACACGCCTGGGGATCAACTCCCTTACTCAGTATGGAAAATGCACTTTAACACGAAGGCTGCAGCATTTATTTTCATTGCGTGCCTTTCAGATCCAAGTCATCACCTTTGCCACTGAGCATAACTGGGACTCTCTGGAGATCTACGATGGAGGAGACATGACAGCTCCTAAATTAGGGTCATTCTCTGGTATGGCATTATGCTCTAACACACAACACACAAAGGTATATGAACATGCATCCACAGACACTCACACACACACCAACACTACAGGGGTCCGTGATGAATGAAACATGACAGCTCTTAAGCTACACAAACACGCACGCACGCACGCATGCACACACAAACATAGATTGACAAGATACAAGCACACACCAGAAACTGAGATAGACACTCATCCACGCACATATCCACTCAAGGAGTGATACATTTTGTGTGAAAGGTTGTAAAATATAGATATGCATAGATAGAAAACACACCAGAGACCAATGATGGATGTGTCCTCATGCTCTAAAAAGCGGACGTATTTTAAACATATTACACATTACATGTTTTTAAAACCATATTATATAGATTTGCCTTAAAAAAAAAAAAAGAATAGATTGAAAAAACCCCCGGGACCCATGTTGGTTTGCCCCCAAACCCTAAAAAGCGGGCGTTTTTTTAAAATTTTTCCCATTTATTTTTTTTAAACCATATTATATAAATTTTCATGCAGTGATATAAAAAAAAGGGGGGGGGGAAGGGAGCCTGGAGAAAAGTTTTATTACAAGGTTGGGTGAAGGATAAAAAAAAAAGAGGGAAGGAAAAAAGCGTGGGAAATAGAGGGATTTAACCTTTTAAACTTTCCCAGGGGGGTTTCCCTTTGACCTTCCCCAAGAAAATACCTTTTAAAAACCTTTTAAGAAAAAAAAAAAAAACCACCTGGCAGGGCCCCACTTTTTTACCCCCCCCCCCCCCCCACCCGCAACACACACACACAGCTCCACTCCAAGCACACACACATACACAAAATGCCTGTGCCCTTCTCAGCAGGGGTCTCGGGGGAGCTGCCCACTGTAACCATCTGATTCGCTGCCGGCCTCAGAGCAGCCACAATGAGGCGGATGAAGAAAGCTTCAAATAGGAATATAAGTGCTTGCTGTCCACAACTGAGAGATACCACATTCCCTTTAACTTATACCCAATTTCCTTTGAAACTTTGAATTTAAAGTCTTTTTGCTCAATGAAAAAAAAAAAAAAAAGCTCTTGCTGCTTTTTGAACTTGCAAATCCTCAGACATGCCCTTTATTGTTATAAATAAGACTGAAATTGGATCCTTACCTGGTTCCACAGTGTTTGCAATTTAGGGAAACCAGGTTCTGTTTCTTAATTATCTGCGTCCTTTGCAGGAACCACCGCTCCAGCCCTCCTCAACTCGACTTCAAACCAGCTTCTACTGCACTTTCAGAGCGACATCAGCGTGGTGGCAGCAGGCTTCCACCTCGAGTACAAGAGTGAGTTTAAATCTGACTTTTCTGTGGTCCTACAGGCATTTCTTCAAAACTTGTTTGGATCATGAATATGACAGCTGTTGGAGACTTATTTACTCTTGACCACAAAGACAGTCTCCTAAATGTCACCTATCACCAGGCTCAAGTTTGGTTTCAATTGCAATAAAAAACAACTGTCAGAGTGGGAGGTTGTGGCTGCTCGGAGCAGAATTACACACTAAGTTGTGGATGGATGGACTCAGATGTCCTGCATCAACTTCAATCTCGTCTGTTCAGGTCACTGCCTCGGTGCACTCTGTAGAACCAGTTTATCCAGCCTCTCCATTTCCACCAGGACCAGTGGAAAGAGACTCCTTTGGAGTCTGTGTAGCCCCATTTTCTAGAGAACTATTGTGAGGTCTGTTTTCATTATTTTGATGACCTTTCCAATTTTCAAGTACTGTTGCTATTGAGCGAACATAATAGGATAGAAAAATAAAAATTGTTTTAATATTGTCGATAAAAATGACAAAACTAACTAACTACTGCAAAATAGGAGGATTAGGAGACATACTAATTGAGAGACAAGAAAAAGTACTGAAACAAAGTACCGACAGAAGCCAAAGCATAAATAAAGTAGACATCCTTTCACCTTCGTCTGTCACAAATGCACAGAAAACCACGGCTGAAAAAACATCAGTGCAGCAAATTCTTCTACTTCAAATAACAGGAGTCAGTGACCTGAACTGGTACTGCCTGAAAGCATGCAGGCAGAGCAAAAACCTACAGAGTGGACACACAGACACACGGACACACAAAGACATCAACACACACTGTAAGGAAGATTTATATTAATAAACACTGCCACACACGTAAATATACACTGATCAGTCTAAAATAGACGCACGGTCCAAAAATACGCAAACACAGACAGGTATAGAGCTGATATTAGTAGCGTGTATGAAAACCTAGGCACACCTGTCAGGGCGCTGTTGGGCTTTTGACTTCTTTGTAGTTATTTTAGCTTAGAATCATTTCTAGATCAATGAACCTGTCCCCTTGCCAGTGTGAGGCAGAGTTATTGTGGGTTTGTGCGTCTCCCTATGTAGGTGAGCACACACAATCGTGGTTCAGCACTCTGGTTGGTCATTTTAGGTCCCTGTGTGTCAACAGGAATGGAATCCTTGAAGAAAGGACCCTTTTCTAGGGCATTTTATTTCTTCTATACTTCAGTTTCAGAAAGGCTGTATTCCAAATTTTTATTTTTTTTTCTCTCTCTTTCGATGTCTCCTGGTTTTTACTGGTGAGAGGTTTGCACATGAAAGTGTGCCAGCAGGTATTGATGCAAGGTCCTCAGAGTTCTTCCTAACCAACCTGACACATGAGTCGAGCCGGTCCCACCTTATATCCAGTGCAATCAGGTCATGTTCGGTTGTGTGAGACTATGTGGATCCAAGCGTGAAAAGGGGGGGCATCATGCTCCTGATAGTGTTTTCTCTCTCTCTCCCTGTTCTGATGAGGTCTGACTGTTCTTTCTTCGCATTCTTGCCATTTTTACTGCAATTTGATGTACAATTTGCATTTGAAGTAACAGCTGAAATTTGAAAAGGTGTGTGGAAATTAATTTACAAGTGTCTTTTCTGTGTGAACACCTGTCCGTGTGTGCTGATCCTTTCAGCATGGTAATATCGGTCACGTTCCGTACGACCCTTGACTTTTCACCCTGTTTACGTTGTCGCAGTAGATAAAAACAGCAGGGGGCAAAAGAAGAGACAAGTAATCTATTCAATTTAGCAGTAGGTGAGGAAAAACACTATTCTCTTTCATACTGTCTGTTTGATAAAACTGCTCTGCTCGGTTGGGGCTGTCACATGACAGAGTTAACCAAACAGACAAAAGACATGATGCGTTCAGGCTGCTAGAGGAATTCTCCCCGAACTTACACCTCTGCATGTCTGAAAATGGGTTCTAAATCTTTTAATCTGCCATCAAATCTGCTCCACATGCGCATGTGAGTTTTTTTTTTTTACTCCAGGTTTTGGAATATAAAATAGTCTGCGATAACTACAAAAAAAAAAAAAAAATCAGCATTAGAAGAGAAACCGCAACAGCAAGTCATCTGCTCTTAGATGAAAATCAATAAAACAGATTACAGAATTACCAGAAAATCAATGTAACATATTTTTTAAAAATCCTAATGGTTGCAATGTTATGCTAATGGTGGCTTTATGTTAATGTAATAGAGGTTTAAATTCTGCTGTAGTGGTAATTTTGTTGCACTGCAGCATTGTGGCCTTTTATTTTATATTTTAATCAAGTTGTTCTTTTCTTTTTTGGACATTTATGTATGAGCTTGTCTATTTTAAGTTAAACAGTAAGCCGAATATGCACTTGCATTAAACAGCAGCTGAAAAAGCCAGCAGTATAAAGCTGTAACGCCTGGTAGTGTTGCCAAATTCACTCAGCAGATTAACCTATTTAATTCATCATTAGAAAACCAAATATGTATGTCTTCATGTCCCATTGCTGCTGTGAACATCTTCCTGGCTGTTGGGTGTTGCCGTGCAGTAAATAAACTCACTTCAGGAGTTTGGGCTGTGCTTAATGCGGTTTGAGTGAGGAATCATTGGGATTCTTGATGCTGAGTTGACTGTAAGGGAGGAAAAAAAAAAACTGGATAAAAAGCAAAGGTGTTCACTCCTTCAGTGCATGAAATGATTAGATTGATTGTTGCAGCCTTGTGCAGCCTTTGACACCCAGCATTAATGTCTCAAAGTGTTTTTTTTATTTAATGTTTAATAATGATGACATTGCAAATACAGTTAAAGTGTCCTCAACTGACATGATAATCCACATCCTAATCATCAAGCCAGAGTAGACAGATTATCTCTGAAAGTACGCCATGTTGTTTCCTGCGTCTTTATCCTTTTTATCATCTGAATGTTTTCTTTAGAAAGAGAGAAAATGAGCCACCACTGAGCCGTGCATGTTCAGTAATTTGGACAAAGTCATCTGCTGGGGCCCTGTGAACGATTGCGGTAATGATGCTCTCATCATTTTAAGACGACTAAGGGGGATTTTTTTTTTTTCCTCAAGGAAAGGAATTTTCTCAAGTCGTGTCCTCAACCAAACTGAAACAGAAGAGAGTAAATCCAGCCGGTTAAATGCTGACAGTGTTTCATTTTAGCCTGGTGGCTCTATTGGCCTGTCCAACACGGCTACCCTGTCATAACCAGGGGGAAAGAGGGAGCGATTTACTAGCACATGCAAGAGAGAGGCAGTCAGCCAAATGGAATGGTTTCATTGATCAGTTATCCTGACAGCCTGCTGATGCTCTGCCTAATAATGCACTGTGTGAGCCTCAAAGTTACTGCCTGCTGCAGCTCAATTGTTTTATGCTGCATCCTTTTTTGCACATGTGCAATCATGCAACATTCACAAAACACGCACCTGGGCCACCTGGATGCACGTGTGCCCGTGTGAGCTCTGTGGGATCACATGGTTTCAGCCAGCCGGAAGGTTCATAATGAAACCATGAGATCAGAAGCAAAGAGGAGCACGCACAACACACAAACATCAAGTAACAACCCTTTCCCTTCCCTTCGGTCTCCACTTCTGTTCCTCCCCCTATGTTGCCATGGTAACGCTCAAGGGCAGTCTCCCGTGGAAGTTTTTGAGTGAAAATGCAAAACCAGACCCAAGCGTTTGTGGTGCACGCGCGCGCGCACACACACACACACACACACACACACACACATACACACAAACACAGTAAATATGATATAGGGCTTGCTGCTGTCAGGCTTATTAAGGATGTTTTTAACCTTTATTGTGTTAGGGATTTATAACCAAAGTCAATAAGTTTTCTTCACATATTTCCTGTAGCACCATGGAGAGGGCGCGGACGCTGACAAACCTCTGAATGTGCAGAGTTTCTCCAAAGTTGATTACCTGTTCTCATTAAGAGACACACACTTGCGGCAGCAGCTCACGTATCACTGATGCAACAGCCATTCATCATATACTCCTTTTTTTTGTGATATCTTAAAAACTGCGTCAGGAGGTTCAAGGTATTGTTTTTTTAGTGAAATGCGAGTGCAGAGGTTGAGTAAACATAGGCTCTTAGGAATGAACAGGGTTCTCACTTTATAAAATAGTGATTGTTAATTTAATAAATAACTAATTAAGCATTATTCAAGTAGCTAACTCGGGTTATTTATCTCCAAAAGACATAAGTGTTTTGCAGTTTACTGTGCTCATGGTTTTTGTCCACCACTCCTCCTTCCTAGCTGTTGGTCTCACCACTTGTCCTGAACCCATGATCCCTGCCAACGGCATCAAAACGGGGGAGAGATTCATGGTCAATGAGGTGGTGGCATTCAGCTGTGAACCCGGCTACACATTACAGGTAACCATAACAACGGTGCAAACACAGAGCATATGTCAGGATGGCCATTGTTATGGCTAATTATTATAAAAGTAACACAATTCCATTCTCACCTTATTACAATTCCAGATTTATTCAGTTCCTAGAAACACACCAGAGCAGCTGTCAAGCTGTTCTAAAAACATTCTGTAAGAGCGAATGCTTGACTTTCTCTATCTTGTTAGACCTAATTAATTATCACTGGCAGGGCCACTCTCACATTACCTGCATGCCTGGGACGGTACGTCGATGGAATTACCCACCTCCACTCTGTATAGGTAGGACACACACACATTCACATTGCTCTGGTATTATTGATCTATCTGTTTATACAGCATGCATACATTCTTCATGATCCCTTCATTCGTCAGGTTCACCAGCTCATGTTCTTTGAGAATATCAAACTGGATTTGGTCTGACTGACTCTTGAGAATAATCAAACACTGATTCTGTATCAGTGTTGCAGCTGGGCTGAAATCCCTTAAAATGAAGCAGCTATATCTCAGAGTGAGGACTAGAAAATCAACAGGATAAATAAATGAACAGCAACGACGGAATGAGGAATTCTAGATCATCTGATTCTTCCGGGCTGTTTGTGTTCACATTTGAATCAAATTTGAACAGGCAAGCAACATTTGCCTGACACAGGGTCAGCAATATATAGGATCAATATATCCGCAGGGGAAAATTGGATTGTGGCCATGGTGCTAAGATGCAGGTCTTTCTAACATCTGTTGCAGTGTACAGAACCCTGGATTACATTTTCATTTGTTTTTCACACTGAATAATTCACTCGGCAGTGAAACCGTGTAGCAGGTCCTGAAAGTTAATTAGAGTTAAAGTAAATGTCGACATCAGCGCCAAATAAACTCAGTCGCGCAGCAGTCCCCTTCAGTATGTGTAAAATCCATTTACCACTGTAGCTGTGTGTGTGTATGGATTTTCTGTGCTAAATATTCAAACCCCTTTGTATCAAATGTTGATAATAATTAATGCAACATAATCATGAAAAATTGAATTAGTTGCAGTTTCCTTTAAAATAATGTAAATATTCACAAACAGAAACACGCGCGCACACACACACACACACACACACACACACACACACACACACACACACAGTACTTTAATAACTGTTTTGTGTTGTGATGCCTACTTTGATAATGCTCTTCTGCTCTCTGTGTGTTCAGCTCCCTGTGGGGGGGTTCTGTCTGAAATGAGCGGCGTCATTCTCAGTCCGGGTTTCCCTGGAAACTACCCAGGCAACTTGGACTGCACATGGCAAATAAGGCTGCCAACAGGATACGGTAACCACTAAGGACACATGTGTCTTACTTTTAGCATCTGTTGTGTCAAGCCGCTTGGTAGATTTTCTTAGACAGGAAACTCAGATTGCTCACAGTTCATGGTCATTTTGACATAAAAATGGCAGCTACTTTATGTTGTGTCATTGTTTGTCCACATTTGTCATTTTGTTTACGTTCTAGGAGCCCATATTCAGTTTCAGAACTTCTCGTCTGAGGACAACCATGACTTCCTGGAGGTGAGGGCCGGACCCCAGCACAGTTCTGCTCTTATTGGGAAGTTTACTGGTACCGAGATCCCACCGACGTTGCTGAGCACCACCCACCTGACCACCATCCACTTCTACAGCGACCACTCGGAGAATCGGCCAGGCTTCAAACTCAACTACCAGGGTACTTAAATGCATCAAGCCGCATGTATAGAGTTTGCATTTTGTACAATGAATAGTGCTAGCTACTCTACCATAATATGTATGACTGGTAGATTTGTCTTTCCACAAATTTGAGATTGTGTGCATTCTGTTGTTCGTGCTAATAGTGTAATGGCTGTTTAATTGTTCACAATTTTGTGCTAAGAGTGTTGATGCATGTTTGGGTGATGCTTATCCGCCGTGCCAAAAGGTCATCCCCTAACTGAATTCACTTTGTATTAACCCTGCTGGCAAACCCTGCAACAGAGCGGAAGAATCCATACACACAGGCCAGAGGGGAGCGCCGCCTCAGAGCACAGCAGACCAGATCTGTGGTGAATCAGTGAAGGAAGCTAATGTACACAAGAAAGTGTGTGAAAGTATTCACATTGGAGCCTCTGTGCAGATAAAACTAGAGAAACCGAGGTCACCTGGGTCACAATGGCAAAGATCTTTTAATATTGACTGTTCAGTACACATTGACATTTTCTAACACCCTTCTCTTAAAATGCTTGCTATAGATGAAAAAAAACAATCATAATGTCAGATATCAAACGTAGTTCACAAATTACAAAGCTTTGCTAACTTGGAAATGGAGATGAGGATGGAAGGGAAAAAAAGTTGCTGGTTAAGGTTTTGAGCTTTGATCCTCAGATGAGTCACGCTAAAGACTCGTGGTTTTCCTCTCATCATTAAAAGAGACAAATTGTTAGTAAGTGCCTGGGAGAGACTGGCATCTTGTCCAGCAGGCTTTACTCATAGACCTAACTGCTTCACTTCAAAGACACATGAGATTCACCGCCGGCATGTGCCAGCAGATCTGGAACAAGGCTCAGAAACCTACACTTGCGCTAACCCACATTCATCTTGTACAGTCGTTTTTCCTTTTTCTTGTGTATGTCTCAGCTGATGGAATTTGGCTGCTGTGGACATTTCACCTTTTTTTCTCAGTGACATAAATGAAAGTTCATGGCTACAGTCTCTTCAACCCCAGGATGGGATTTTTGCTCATTTACAGTCTTGGAAAATAGCTGACAGTTCCACCTACCAAACATTAAAGGGATGGGATTCCAGTTTTAATTTTTGACACTTCTTTGGTTTTCTCCTCACGTAAATAAAGTCTGTTCTATATTTTTAGCTGTTACTTTATTGCTTTGTGTTTCCTTTGTCACTTAAGTGCCTTATTCACAAGGGATTAGTACATCTGTCACCGTTTCCTTCACTGTCCCTTTTTCATTTACACTATGTCCAGTTAATTTTGCAAACATTAGTTTGGCTGTTTGGATTTAAAGCTCCCACAGGAGCTCACTGCACAAGATCTAAACTATCCTTTGTAGTGTCTCCCATATGGTTAATGGCAGTACAGGTGTTGTTGTGCACTTCATGTTTCATGAATGGCTTGTGTTTATTCCTCTCATCTTTTTATAACCGCTGTGCAGTGTCTCTGAGAATTCCTGCACAGTCTGCACAGTGCCTGTGTGCATTGACTTTTTACTGAATCCTGCCCTTTCTTTTGCGTTCTCTGGTAACTATTTTTCCACACCTGGAAACCTTCTTGCCCCATCAATAGAAAGTCTTCTGTAGACGCTCTCTCTGCGCTGACACTCATGCAGAGAGACACGTTCCCCTAAATAGACTTGCAATATTGTTATTTGCTTGAGTGTTGGCACGCAACGCATGTAGGAATGTGCCAGCTCGCTGCCTGGGAGATTAGATCACTGAATGTTGCTTCAGTGTTCTAACAGCAGTATCTGCAGATCAGGAGTTTTGTTTTATTTTTTTGGTTTTTTTTTCCTATGTTAAGATATAAAAAGAAAAATGTTTCACATTTTGCTGTTGCTTTTAGAGATAAGGTCATTTTCTGCGGCAGAATACACAGAAATCGAACAGGCGCCAACAGCGTGTTAATTAGAATGGCTGTATGGCAGAGATATATTGTTTTACTCTGTGTCTCTACAGCTTATCAGCTTCAGGACTGTCAGGATCCATCTCCTTTCCCCAATGGAGACATCATCAACAGTGACTACAGTGCTGGCCAATCCATAACCTTTCAGTGCTATCCAGGTTATGTGTTGATCGGGCACCCAGTGCTGACCTGCTTGCATGGAAGCAACCGCAAGTGGAACCACCCATTTCCACGGTGTGAAGGTAAGAAAACATGTCATACAGCTTCAATTGCCTCCTTCAACAGGGACTGGCATGTGACAAAAATGGGTTTCACTACATGTCTAATTTTAGTTCAACAATCATCTTAAACTCTAAGGTGGCTGTTGAACTACAAATGAACCAATAGAAGCCGAACCACCTCCCAAAAATGAACTTTAAATAGCACAAATGAAATTGTGCATGCATTAGCTGTACAGATGATTACAATTACCTCTGCTCCTCATATCTAAACACTTAGTAGTGATGATCCTATTCCACACTGTCTGAAGCCCAGACATTTTTTTTGTCTTGTCCTGATCTTTGGGATTTCGGGCCTGTTTGATTTATCTGACAAATCTGCAAATAGATAATCTTCTAAATTTGCTTTTTACAGCTCCTTGCGGCTACAATGTCACAGCTGAAAATGGAACCGTCTACTCGCCGCAGTACCCCAACGAATACCCCAACTCACAAGACTGCAGCTGGCTCATCACTGTTCCCCACGGACACGGAGTTTATATCAACTTCACCTTACTTCAGACGGAGCCTGAGGCTGATTACATCACTGTCTGGTGAGTCTCGGGAAACACACCCACCTCCTCGCCAGTGCACCGGCTTCTTTCTCAGCTTTGGCCCGTATTTTGGGACTGATACTGCATCACTGACTGGTACCTTTTCAAAGTACTTACAGCTGGTCTTCTCTCTGCACATTAATAAGATGGTAAAGTTGTACCTTTTGTAGGTCCTTTTATCTCCTGCGTGCTCTCTTTGACATACTTTAATCAAGTAAAGATAACGCTGCAGCCTTGGACAGCATATTTAATTATCGTACATTTTCCCTGATTAAAACACGCTTTTGTTCAAAGGTATACTTTATATGATTGGTTTGATCAGTGATACAGAGCTACAGAGTAGATGATGATGCACTGATCTGGTTTATAAACAGAGATCTCAAGTTCTTCAAATCCTTTCACATGCATGCATCAACACCATGTAGTGCTTCTGCAGTGGTATTGGGATTCAGTGAGGAGGTAAGACGAAAATATGGGGAGTGTGAGAGTAATGCATTTACAATGGGCCCACTGACCAATTCAATCTAGCTCAGTAATACGGCCACACACAGGCCCAGAGAGTGCGCAGCAACTAATGATGAGATTCAGTGGGGAGTGGGGAATGTAATGAAAGGTGCAGTGGTGCTGCCTTCACAAATCCAAACTTTTTCAGTAGGGCCGGTTCTGAAAACCTCAGGTTGTTCTGACGGAACGTTCTCACACAACTGTCTCAGGAACATGGTTGTCGTCAGAGCACCACTGGCTGCTCAAGTTTGATACATCGACAGCTAATGGAGACCTTCCATCACACTGCTGCTTTTATGTGAGGCTGCTCTTTTATTATGAGGCTTGCGATTCAGCCTCTGCTGAGTGGAGCAGTCAAAATAGTCACCGTTTAAAGTAATACAATCACTGTTTTTTAGTCTGACCAACCACAGCAGACGTGGAGATTACTGATGACAGACGCAGTACTGGCTGATGGGGCAGCAGTAGTATATTTCTGCTTTGGCATGTGTTTGATGTGAAAATACTTCACAGGAATATGATGTTGTGCAACAGAAACAGAGAAAGAAAAGGAAAGGAAGGATGAGCAGAGGAGGAATGAGGAGACAGAGGAGAGAAAAAGAGGAGAGAAAGAAAAGAGAGAGGAGACAGGAGTGCTTTTTCAACGATAATAGACTCAGTGGAATATCTTCAACCTTCAGCAGCTGTGGATTTAGGGAGAGGATTTAGTCGCTGGTTTGCTTGATCAAATACATCAGATTAATCAAATATGAGAATGAAGAAGCCCTCTATTTGCTTGAGTCAATGCAAATACCTTTTTTAATAGTCCAGCCGTTCTGCAGACTGCAGCCAGAGTGTGACATCATCATTGGGTGTTTTTTATTTTGGTTAGCATTAAGGCTATTCTGGATGCTGTTTTAGATGGTGTGCATTAGCAGTAAGCCATTAAAAAAGGCTGACATGTTCTTGAGGGTTTCATTAATCCATTTCTGTTGTAGTGCTGAGTATTATGAATGCACCCAAAAGCTCGTCTGACATTTTTGAAATTCATTGAGGTCAGCAAGAGAATCGGTTATGCCAAAAATTTGCTTTTTATATATCTGAGGGATGTTTTGTACTAATCAATACCACGCTGATGTGGCTCCTGGTGTGACGGCCGATGATTGGCGGTCGATCATTTTTTTTGTATTTTATTTTTGTGCTGCATTCATTCGTCACCATGCATGGCAAATGATGCACATGATGCATAAAAAAGACTCCTTTCTATATTTCTTTTTTTGGGGTAGTGAAAAGTGTCAGCTGCTGTTGTTCTGTTGTTGGTGTTAATCACGTCATGCCTGTGTCACCTGCCTGCCAGCTGTGGCGACAATGAGGCGTAGTCGTTGCGTTGCGTGACAGAGACGCTCCTCTTCACACCTTCAGTTGCTGCTGTTATTCCCAGCATTCCTGTTTATCATGTTTTTTATTATAGATAAGAATGCAAGGATGCTTTTTTTTTAATGCAGGTTTCTGTTGTTGCATGTTCACAACAGAAAATGTTCCCTCTCCCTTTATTTTAAATGACCCAAATTGCATATTTAGATTCTCCAAATCAGCTCCAACACCTTCAGCAGATCCTGAATTATTGAGGAGCCCAGTGAGCCTAGGCTCCCCATGAATTAATCTTTTAAAAAGCCTTGTTTAATCCAATGGCATGTTCCTTTTAGGACAAAACAATTATTTTAAAAAACGTGCACGTGTGTGTAGAGTGGGATCAGGAAGTTTAGAAAATTCTAACAGCTTTTCATATTTAATGTGCAAAGATAAGCTTTTAATCCACAGACTTTTGAATAAAATGGTTTGAAATGATTTCCTACCCAAAACATTTGGACTTAACAGATGGGCGTTTGATGTACTCAGTGAGACCTCAGTGATCGAACCCACTCAGCTGATAAACCTGGCATCTCTTCTTTTATTAGACGCATGTTCTAACCTTCCTTTCAGGTGGAACATGAGAGTGCATGGATGTTGTTTGAAACCAGAAGGCAATTTAATTTATTTTGGGGATTCTTTTTTTAATTTGGAGCTCCACAGTATGGAGGCTTTAATCACCCCAAAAGTTGCTTGTGATTTATTATACAAACTCAGAACATGTACATGTATAAATAAAACTCTTTTTCCACTTTGGATAACTGTACTTCTGCCTCTTCTGCCTCAGCAGTGAATCCTGCCTACACCTGGGGTCAAATCATGTACCTTTGTTGTCTCTCTAACTTTTTTTTTTCTTGTTCCTTAAACAGGGACGGCTCAGACATGTCAAGTCCTCAGCTGGGCGTCTTCAGTGGCAACACGGCCTTAGGGTCGGCCTACAGTACCAGCCAGAAGGCCCTGATCCAGTTTCACTCCGACTTTTCAACTGGAGGGTCCTTTATCCTCAACTTCCATGGTACACACGCACATACGCATGCATGCATACAGAGATAAGGCACGTGGGTCTGTATTTAGAGCCTCTAATCCAAAAGTAATCCTTGATTTAAGAAGTACTCTCAGTCTAAGTGTGTGTCATGTTGTAATCTTTAAAAAGCACCACAGAGTGTAAATAAAGATGGATGCCATGCGACTTCTTTTGAAGTTAAAAGGCACTTCCTAAACACTTTGTATCAGATAGATAGATAGATTGATAGCTGAACCAGGACAGATGAACCCAGAACTTTGTCCAGGTGCTCGTGTCTGTTTCAACCACTCAACCACTCATCAGCTAATAATGACAGGACTCGCATCCTGCCGATGCTCCAGTCTTGTTTTTGTAAAACGTAGTTTTGGGCTAATGATCCTTTTCTTTCTTATCCACTCTCTTCAAACCAAAAAATAAATACGATACATGGGTGCTGATCATGCTCTGACCTTGTTCTTGAATGTTTGCGCCAAGCCCATCAGATTTTTCTCCACTTGTTAAAACCTCAAAGATAATCACAGGATGTCCAGAGAGGCTTCTTAACAACTGTTCTATAAACCATAAAAATGAGAACAATCACACTTTATTCAACAACAAAAAGAAGCTGGATCATAACTTACGTCTCTACTAGTATGTTGAAGTTTAAACATTTTTACCTGATTTCTCTATCAGATGACTATATTTAGGAAATACAACTTTATTCTCTGTTTTTCTGCTTCTTCTGTTTTGGATGAGTCACATTATGCCGTTCAATCAGGCACATTTTGTCTTTGTCCTTTGCTGTTATTCAAGTAGGCCACTTCAGCAGAGTAAAAAACGAAGGTCATGCAGCAGCTGACACAAACCTAAATGTTAAAGTTTTCATTTAAGGTTTATGTTCAGGCTGAGTGAACAGAACTTTGAAGTGATGTAAGCCTGTCCCTCGTGGAATTACAGACACCAGTTCTGATAGACGTTGGAGAGAACAAAAAGAGCTGCCAGGGCACTTGGGTTTTTTTCCTTTTTTAAATGTTTTTAATGCTGTCACCCACATCTGTTCCTTCTCGAGTGTAAAGATGTCCCAGCATTTATACATGTCCTACGTGTCTGTCCAGCCTATTGTCTAAAGAAGTGCCCTCCTCCTCCTGATGTGGAGAATGCAGAACTCTTCTATGAGGATGAAGACTTCCAAATAGGTAATATCCTATTAAGTATTTCTAATAACCAACAAGCCAGCAACAGTCTGACTTTGATGACTGAAGTTAAAAACATTGAACTACATGAAAAAGCTTATTGATAAGGTCATTCTCACTGGTTGTCAATGTTTGTCATTTTCCTGTTTTCCTGTTCTTAGGGTTTTTTTCGTTTTGTTTTGTTTTGTTTTGTTTTGTTTTGGTTTAATCTTACAAAAATCCATAAAATAGGTTCACAAAGAAAAACATCCATTTTGGGCTGTCAAATAACCATTTGTCAAGTTTCCCATTTCCCTCAGCTGTGTTTGTGACCATTAGGTTCAGTGACCTTTGCATCGACAACTGTAATTCCAGGCAGAAAAGTAAAGGGAGAGATATATATTTACTGCAAAAAGATGCAGAGCAGAGTCACTTTAGGCCAAGTGCAAAAGCACACGAGCTTGTAAAGAATCCCAGGGTTGTAATCTCTCATTATCTAGATGCAGACGGTAAAAATAAAATCTGCCTTGCATGGAAAAAAAAACCCTGCCAAAATATAAGCGTGGTGACACTGCAGCTGTAAAAGCCACACACCAGAGTGTGCTATAATGAGCAACATCTGAATCTGGGACCAGTGTCTCTGACAGGTGATGCTGTATTTAAATGTCAAGTCTCAAAAACTAGAATAAAACAAAACCAGGCTGTTTGTTCTAATACAGCTGAAAAAGAAAACAGGCTTCACTGGTCCTCTTTTCCGAATGGCTGCTTCTGGAAACAGTGTTTAAATGTTTGACGCCAAATGTTTTAACAGACATTTTAATTCTTTTCTTTATTTAAGGTGACATTGTCAGGTATAGCTGCCTACCTGGATACACCTTGGTGGGAAAGTCAGAGCTGACGTGTCAACTCAACTCACTTTTACTTTTTGAAACTCCCACCCCAGCCTGCCAAGGTACATTAAAGTAAATAAACAATAAAAAATAACGAGTGCTGCTCTTCACTGCAATAAATGAAATTCAATAAATTAATTCTATTTTTTTAAACTCCTAAATTAATAAATATATGAAATGAACTAGTTACAACTACTAATTTAGGCTTTGATTCTTTGTTTGATGAAATTCAGTACACACACCACACACACACACACACACACACATATTTAAGAGTCACAGTCGGGTGTTTCATCTAATTATTTAAAAAATGGATCAGTAAAAGATTTCTAAAGTTTCAGCTAATGACTTTGATGTTTATCTCCTCTCACACACCCAGCCCAGTGTCCGGCCAATGAGGAGAGGACTTCTTCATCAGGGGTGATACTGAGTCCTGGTTTTCCTGGGAACTACCCTAACAGCCAGACCTGCTCTTGGCTGCTACACATGATTCCAGGTGGGTGTCATGTGACCTCTGTGCAGCTCGTGCAGTAAACGTGCTTACGCCACTGGATTTGGCGCAGTGTTGAACTGCGCGTTAAACATCCATTCAGGCTTTTGCACACTGATAGCGGCGGCCTGCAGGCCAGCTTGTTGTTGTAAGTACATTATATGTGGAGGATCAAACTGGCAGGATGTTCCTGTGTTCACCCACTGCATTTCCTGATCCACAGCCTGCCCAATGTGTGTGATATGCAGAATTTATGTTGTGAGGAACTGGTGTGAGCTACAGAAATTAAATTCAATTTATATGTATCACAGCTGCATCAAAATAATGTGACGGTGTGCGGTCATGTGCTCATGCTTCTTTAAACAAAGTGTAAAATAATGTTTGAACATTCGTCTTGGGTGCTGCGGGTGATTCCTTTGGGTTTCTATCACCCGTTGTTGCAGATTTATGGTCATGATGGTCAGTGATTCTAACTTATTCCACAGGTTACACCATCAACATCTATGTAGAGCTGTTTCACAGTGAGAAACAGTTTGATGAACTGGAGATATTTGATGGTATGTAACACACACACACACACACACACACACACACACACACACACACACACACACACACACACACACGCACATCTTTAATTCACATTTGCTTATAAAAAGTGCAACTTCTAATTAGATGCACAACATTTAACAATACTCATCGATGATGTTCCCCCTGAAGAAACTGCTCTGTGTGTGTGTGTGTGTGTGTGTGTGTTTGTGTGTGTATGTGTGTGAACTTTTTTTGTTATTTAAAAAATGAGAGCATTATTCTTTCAGCTGAAGTTCATTTGTGTAAAATCAATTTAATTTAAACAGGGAAATGTGGGATGGGAACTGGAATAAACACAGTACAAATTCACAGACAAGCTCTAACTGTTTTACATAATGAACGTTACAAGTGCTGGACTTCATAAGCAGTAAGGAACAGACACGCGTGTTGTATACGTGTGGCTTAGTGCTGGCAAAAGCCATGGTCTGCATGGATGCCAGTTCTTTTAGCAGTACGCTTCAATCTGATCACGTACAACAAGTCATTTCGCTGGTACTTAGCAACATAATGACGCTGTCAGGCTCATATCCTGCATGCCTCAGGAACAATAAAACACATTCTGACTGCAGCATATTGTTTATCCTCCCCCTGCAATTACAATATTACTCACCTGGGTCCTTGTAATATTAGCCTGATACACACATACAAATGAAGTCAAAAGTTGTCAGTCACCTTTGAATCATAGCTCTGAAAATAATAGCATTTTCACTCAGGTGCTCACGAGAACAGCAAAACACCCAGCGGTTTATTGCTTTGCTGCGTTGCAGGCTCTTCGGGTCAGAGCCCGTTGCTTGTCGCTCTGAGCGGAAACCACTCGTCTCAGCTGAATTTCACATCGAAGACGAACCAGCTGTATCTCCGCTGGTCCACAGACCACGCAACCAACAAGAGAGGCTTCAAGATCCGATATTCAGGTATCCGAGTCCCCTCTCCCAGCTCTGTCGCATTAATCTGGTTCAACTGGAACTTGGCAATTCTCATTTCACTTTTTATTTTTGGTTTGCCAGTAATTCTGTTGTGAAAACTGCAGAATCAATGTGGTTTTCTAGCAAAAATGTTTTCTCTTTCAAAGGAAACTTACAGTAATTCTTTGTTTATCTAGAATTATGCTCCTAACATGTATGTGGGACTTCACACCATGGAAGAATGACAGACTTTACAGTAATAAAACAACTGTAGTAATATCGCATCAAAATAGTGCAAATTTTGCCCATCTCAATATAAAAATATGCAATAGCAAAAATATTGTAAATAGCAAATTAAATTTTTATTTATCATACTACAGTTTTTTTTAATTAAAGGTGAAGAATCCTCTCCACTCGGGCTATTGGCAGAAGACTTAGTAATATTTAGTCTTTTACTGATGCAATGAAATATAAAATGCATCCACAGAGAATTTTAGTCCACTTATGCAAATTAAAAATACAGGGTTGTGAGGAACTGAGCCCTCTGTCGACCAGTGAATACTGATTACCTCAGACAGAACTGTTGAAAGGAGAGACAAATGCTCACACACATAGGCCGGTGACTCAGAGGGAGGCATGAGATCTTCAGAAAAACAGTGATAATTGAACAGTGGCGGCAATGTTCTGACTGGAAGTACAACATTTTCCCTTTAATGTGAAGCCAGGAGGGAGAGGAAGGGTGGAGCTGAGCTGGGGTTTGTGGCATGTTCAGCTGCATTTTTACATACTTGTTCATGTACCCACCCAGGAAGACAAAAAACATTCCATACCGGCGAATTTTATTTCTTTGTTTGTTCATATGTCTTTGGATGTGATTTGTGCCCAAAGCAGGTTTGTGAGTTGTACTCTCTTGCTGCTGTACGTGCCTGAACAATATCGGCCTTAACTTTTCAACAAAAATCATTTCTTGCTGACTGGTTAAAGAAAGAGTTTTCCTGTGCAGCAGCAGCACAGAGAAGAATCCCTCATCAGACATTTATGGACCGCTGTGTCTCTCTGTCTGGACAGCTGCCTACTGTAGCATTAATGATCCACCGCTGAATGGAGGCGTGATCAACCGCACCAAGCTTCGGCCAGGGAGCAGACTCCTCTACTACTGTAACCGTGGTTACCGCTTGGTAGGCTCGAGCAATGCTACCTGCAGGCTCTATCCAAATGGGCTTTTCCAGTGGGATACACCACCACCGCTATGCCAAGGTAAAAACTTTAGTTGTAGGCGTCATTTTAGCTTTTAGAAAGAAGGAATTCAAGGACGTCTGTGAGTTAATACCAGCAGGGCTGGAGCAACTGTGACAGATGAACACGTTAATGCCGAGCCTGGACACTGTAGACTTGATAAATAGGGCTCATCAGTTCACAGTATTTTTATGCATTTACTTTAGATGATGGATGTTTTTGTCGTCCAGAATATTTTGTACATGTCATTTTTTTTTGGATGAACCAGACACACTGTGACTGGTTGCTTTTCCAAAATACACAATCCAAACAGGACAATTCTCCTGCATGTTGACAAATTATTACCTGGGTTTTCAACTTCTGGGTAGGTTCACAAAAGGCTAAGTGAGTGCTTTCTCCTCATTAAAAAGTGTTAAATAAGATGCGTAATAAAATCACTTTAGCCCTAAATTTAGTTGTTGGTTCCAGGAGGGTGGATGTTAGATTTGTATACCCCAAACAACATAGTCTCTGGCAGCTTTGCAGTTTTTAAATTGGGTTTCAGACTTTGGCTGGAGTCAGCATAAACTGTACAGCAGTTGCAAATTAGCTGCCCACATTCTTTTTTTAATTGTGCACCTTTTGCACAAAACAACCATAAATCAAATCTAAAAAGTGGGTCTGCGATGTTTCTCTGGGTGTCTCCCTGCAGCTGTCTCATGTGGAATCCCCCAGGCTGTGGGCAACGGCAGCTTTCATGCAAACAGGTACACTGTCAGAAGCCAGGTGAGCTACCAGTGTGGCTCTGGTTACTACCCAGACCCTGACGTGCCGATGACAGCCGTGTGTTTGGAGGATGGCAGCTGGAGCAACGCGGCAGCGCCTCCCAGGTGTCTTCGTGAGTATTTTCCAAAAGCTCAAAGTTTGCTCCTATGTTACTTTTTGTGCACATGACGGCACACGTGATGAATTTTTGTTTTATTGGTATTTAGAACACATGCATGTAGCAAAGAATGCAAATATTATAAAAAGGTAATTTCTGTTCCTTTTTTTCTAATCCTTGTTCCTTTATAGCTAATCTTAGAATTTGGTTGTCTATGTGTGTGAATTGTTAGATCCAAGTGATCCAGTTTGGATTAGTGGGATTTTTACATTCTAAGTCTGTTTTGCAGCCATCCACTGCAGCAGCGTTGAGGGGATTTTGTCTGAACACATGACCTACCGGCTGCTGACTGGGAGGCTCGGAGAGTTTGGCTCTGTCATGATGCTGGAATGTGCAACGGGGTACTATTTGGGCGTGGGTCACCGGACTCTCCAATGCCTTGCTAACGGAACCTGGGAGGGGTCAGATGACCCAGCCACTTGTAAAAGTAAGCTAGTCAGCCAGTGAGATTTGTGTGGTTTTTTTAAAACCAACAACAGCTGCTTGCAGATTTCAGTGTATTAATGATGCATTTTACGTTTTTTTTTTTCTAAAAACATCATGAGCAACAAAAGGTTTATTCAAACAGAGGAAGAGATTGCACTGCTTGTGCTCTCGCAGCTGGGTATTAATGATTGAACACAGAACATATCAACCCTGGGGGAGAAAAAGAGAAACCATTATTCCTGGAACAGAATTTCTTATTGGACCACGACCTGTGTAGAACATGGCTGTCACAGGTGGAGAAGGAGTGATAATGATAGGGACACCTTGCATATTGTGCTGTTTGTTTTTATGTAAACAGGTTTACTGTTGTGGCTTTTTAGAATGAGACACAAGTATAACCAAGGATAAAACAGCCAGCCAGACCACACCGCCTGCTGCTTTTAACACTGGAAGTTTAAATCCAAAGATAAATTATTTAGCAGTCAAATGAGCAGCTATAATTAACAGTTTGTATTTTTGACTCATTTGGATGTATTTCTATAATAAAGATATATGCAGCCAGCAGGTTAGACTATTGCTGGGATGATGCGTCTGCTTTTGTTTCTCATTTGAATAAAAGAAACTTGGCACTGAAAACTTGTAAATGCTGCAGCAGCTCTGAAAGAGCCTATTATTATTGTTCAGATGTAGTCACTGAGGAAAAATAATCCATTAGATTTCCCACAGAAATTTAAACTATTTTTTATTGATCATGATTTATTAATAATTGCTGCCAATGTTGACCTGTGATGGATTTGTTGTTCTTTTTGCCACCTAGTCATCTCTTGCGGTGAGCTTCCTATTCCACCCTTCGGGACCAAACTAGGGACACTGACAACATTTGGAGCCACAGCCATCTTTATGTGTAACCATGGTTACACACTGGTTGGGTCACATGTCAGGGAGTGCGGCGCTAACGGGCTGTGGAGTGGCGCAGAGACCCGGTGTCTGGGTAAGATCATGACATGTGATGTGAGCTGTCAAGTCTTCCTCCAACATGAAAAGTTTCCACAACTCAGTCAGTTTTTTTCAACGTGTTCCCGAACCTTGACATTGGGAAGTTTTTCAAAAACCTGGGTAAATGGAAAAAAAAAAAAAACTTTGCTTCACTGTGGTGGAACTTTTTCTTTTTGCTTGCATTGCTTTGCCAGAGTTAGCATGCTGCTAACTTTCTGTGAATCTGAATGTAATACATTTGTATAAGAAAAAGGCGACAAAGCTGCTAACGGAGGAAATGACACACCAGCTACTCTGCAAATTTACACTCATAAAGATTCTAGGAACTGCTGCATGAAGGTATGAATATGGTGTTTTTACACCTTGAGCAGAGGTTTCACCGTCTCAGAACAGGCACCCCCCCTGTTACTGAGGGGGGAATTTGGATTTTTAATGTCTATGCGAACATTGTGTACCTGTATTTATGATACATGAGATTAGTTCAAGTGTCTGGCTTAGGTCCTTGAAAATTAGACAAGCAATAAGTAAGATAAAGTGAGCGCATGGCTGAGTAACTTCAATGATTTACTGCAGAGCCAGTTTATGATGTGTATTAGGGGGATGATTTAAACCTTCACGAAGCACTGTCCACAAATGATTTATCCCAATTTCACATGCACAGTTTACTGAGGGGACACAGATTTGGTTGCAGGCCAAATTCAGAGCCAGATTTCAAAGGTTGAAGGCATAAATCAAAGAACATTTGAGCTTCTGATAAGAACAGGAACAACCAAAATATCTGACGATCCTTTTTGCATGGTTTGCTGTTGATGAAAATGTTGTATTGTGTTTCTCTTGTGAATGAGAGAAACTTCTTAGTGATGCTGGTGATTGGAAGAGTTGGAGCGGTAGCAGCTCCAGGAACTTGCTTGAGTTATCACTAAATCATTGAAATATGCAACTCGTGTATGTTCTCAAATTTATAAGAATCCCTGAAAGCAGGCAGATTAACGAGACCAAAGTGCAGATAAATAATTAAAAATGTGCCGATCATTTGTATTTGCTGCTGGTCTGTGATGCGGCGCTCTGCAGCATTTGAACAGTGATTTGTTGTTTACGTCATTCCCTCTGCATTCCGTTTGAATAATGAACCATCACATCATTTAGTGGGTTTACTTACTTTCTTTGCAGCCCAACTCTAAAGAAATAGGCTATAGTTCTTTAGAAAGTTGCTGCAATAATTCATCTACTCTGTCCCTCAGCTGGCCACTGTGACTCTCCTGATCCCATCGTCAATGGCCACATCAGTGGAGACGGCTCTAGTTACCGCGACACGGTCGTCTACCAGTGCATGTTGGGATATCGTCTAATTGGCACGTCGGTCAGAATCTGCCAGCAAGACCATCGTTGGTCTGGAACAACACCCGTCTGTGTCCGTGAGTAAAGTTGTTGTAGTCCTTTCAGTCAGTGGTGTTATAGAAATCTGGACACATTCGGTAGTCCCTTCACCACCAGTTATTCATTTTTTCTGCTCTACTCCTTTAGCTATCACCTGTGGTCACCCCGGCAACCCAGCCAACGGGCGAACCAATGGCAGCGAGTTCAACCTCAATGATGTTGTCAACTTCACATGTAACAGAGGTTACGTGCTCAGTGGGAGTGCTCGAGCGCAGTGTCGCCTTAATGGACAGTGGAGCAGCTCTCTGCCTGTCTGCAAAGGTCACCAGCTGAATTACACAACCAATCTAGAAACTCAGATATCTCTGCTAATGCTTCTGTTTTGGTCCATCTATGGGATGCAGTCCGCACAGTATTGTTTTGTGCACTCTAGCACACAGCATAGCCTCTGAGCTGTCTCAAACAGGTGAAGAAAGGAGACAGAAAAGACATTGAAGGTGATGCCTTCAACTTGGGAGCTAGGATGAACGCGTTCATTCAGAACAAAAATGTCGTGCATTAGGGTGGTTTAGATCTAAAGTTAGAGACTTGCAAAGGAGATAAATTCACAGATGGAGGCTTCCTTCAGACCCTGTAGAGACATTTCACACACAAACACACAGCAACCCATTTTGCACAGACATAAGTGCCGTCCAATACAATCTAGCCATAGCTGCTCATGATCTATTGAAATATTTTATTTTTACTCATACATTCTCTCTCTCTCTCTCTCTCTCTCTCTCTGTCTCTCTCTCTGTCTCTCTCTCTGTCTCTCTCTCTCTCTCTCTCTCTCTCTCTCTCTCGTTCTGTTCCCTTCTTTCCCTTGGCAATAATCATTCATAAATCCGAAGCTTTCTTTGACCCCATTGGGTGACATTCACACAAAGACACACACCCACACACACATCCCTTAAAACTTAATTTTGAGGCAACAGAAACAACCAAATGATGGCGCTTGAAAAAAACAAAAAATAAATAAAATAAAGCCCTGAAGAGAGCAGCAGATATCAGTATACGAAAGCATTATTCCATCTGCAAAAATTGACTTCCATTATGTTGTGACATGGTCTGAATCAGGGCTGAATTCGCAGCTCGTGTTACCTGTAACTGCCTTCCGAAAATGATCCATTGTTCTGTCTGTGAGTATTTTTTTTAGCACAGTTCATATCATCAAGGTTGCTCTCTGCTGTACTCTGCAGTGGTGAACTGTTCTGATCCCGGCCTGGTGGAGAACGGCGTGCGTCAGTCTGGGCTGCGGTACTCAGAGGTTTTTAGCTACGCCGTGACTATCGCCATCCACTGCAAACGGGGATTCTACCTCTTGGGTTCCGCTCTTCTCACTTGCCAACACGACGGGCGATGGGACCGGCCAATCCCTCGCTGTTTAGGTACACACACATTAGCACATTAGGTTTTATTGAACTTACTTATTTATATTTTACCCTAACTTAATAAAAATGTTTGTGGACAGGTTACAACCTCGGAATTTTAGAGGTGTGTAGAAGAATGTCGACAAAACTTGGTCAGGCTGCACGCATGGAGCAACCGCAGGATTCTATTTATTTTTCGTTATATCTGTCAGAAGAAGCCATTTGAGGCGCCTCGAGAGCCACTGGGAGGAAGATGAGGAGAGAATGAGAAACTGAGAGAGTTTGGAAATGGGAGGGAGTAATCATAAAAGGAGGCTGAGAGGAAAGGCTTAAAGTTTGGAGCATGTTTGTGTCTGCATTTATGTCTGTGCAGACCTAAAGGTGAGCAATGCAGGGGAATAGGCGCAGAGTCAGTGTGGCTGATAGAAACACAGATTAAACAAGTGCAACGGGGAGGAGGGGGCTGATGGAGAGATAGAAAGAACGAAGGGAGAGCAGAGAGAAATCACAGTTGCACCAATGAGGAGAGGCACTGGTGTCTGGGCAGCAAGTGTCACAGTCCAGACAAAAGATCCTATCAAAGCATTTGGGGACTGGTGGGGTTGAGGTGATGACTAAGGCGCGAGGAAGCAATGGGGTAATATAATTTGGGGGTAAGGGGAGATATCAGAGTAGGCAGTAATGGAAAATCGAGAACGATTTCATATCTGTGTCGTCCACAAACCTGTTTGCTGTAAAACATCATTTTTTTTTTTTTAAAAATGTGGTGAAAAAATAACAACCTTTTTTTTAAGAAAACTTTTTAGTGTGTGTTGGTTTGGTACTCTATAGTGTTTTTTAAATTTGCACCACACAAAGATAATTGTCTGGCTTGGCTGTAGCGAAGTACATTTCAGATGTGGTGTTGCTCATTTACTCTCTCAGGCAATTTAATTTACTGCTGAGAGTCTTCAGCTGCTCAGTCTTAACAAAACAGTAGAATTTGGATTATAACATCGTCAAACCAGCTCAAAATTTGGGAAAAAAAAAAAAAAAAAAAAAAAAGTTGCAGTGTAATTTTTACTTGGAGGTCTCTTTTGCGTGTTTTGAATGAAATGAGCGTCTCGTCTCACAACTACTGTTTATGTCAGGAAAAGGCAAAAGAGCAGTGACACTGTGCCATCTGTAACTGGACCTGATAAAATTAACACCTTTGTTTTTTCTGACTGTGCTTGCAGCCATTTCCTGCGGTGACCCTGGCGTACCCCCGAACGCGGCAGTATCGGGAAGCCGCAGCTGGACTTACGGCTCAGTAATCCAGTACTCGTGTCTGCACGGAGGGATGCTGGTAGGCAACGTCACGCGGCACTGTCAGGAAGACAGCACGTGGAGCGGTGCACCACCCTACTGCACTGGTACGTGCACACTGGTTGCCAAAGCAGCGCGGCTTTTGATCAGAGTCATTGTGGCTATGATGGTCATCGGTGTAATGTGATGGTCTTTGCGTGTCATAGGAGCTGCTGTGGAGGGTGCATGTTGAAATGTGTTTTCAGCCATAACAAGCTGCCGGAGATGATGGTGCTCAAAGTCTAATAACACAAACAGCAACTGCAAAATATACACAAGCCTTTGTTACAGCCAGCAAAAAGCAAATGGAATGGATGAGTAAATGCACAAGTAATGCAGCCATTACAAACTTTTCTCTAAAACCGTCACCTGCTGGGGAGAACAGGTGTTTACTCTGGGTTGTAAGTGGTACTTTACAGTAGGCTTACAAACACCCCACAGTACTCCACCTGATCATGTACAAACCCAGCAGCAGTTATCCAAACATCTTAAATGCACCAAGCTCGCTCTGCTGGCCTTCCAACAGAACACTCAGCAGGATAGAATCCGTCCTGCTGCATCAGACTTCATTGAGATGCATACGCCATGTCTGAAATCCGTGCTATTTATCCCAGTCTTGAAAGCTCCCAAAAACTGTGAATGCTCAGTGGTTTGAACGCTAGTTTGCCGGGGTCTTCCGTGTGACATAGGATGCACTGAGAACTTTTTAACTGGTGTCGTGAATGCCTTTCAGTTATTGTTATTCCCTCAAACAGCATGGCTGCACAAATCCAGTAAGTTATTAGCATACCACGCCCAGTGAGAGAGAACCTGCTAACCTTTTTACCGGCAAGGTACACAAAATCACTGCAACCTATTAGAAGGCTAATGGACATTAGCTGAATGCAACCCTTGTTTCACAATAAGGTATTGACTGGATTTGGATTTTTTGTGCATGTACTTCCATTTAGTTCTCATCAGGAACTGTGATAGGCTTTGATTGCTTTAGATCAACACCATCACTGCTGCTTTGTAGTACTAACTCTGTCTATATATATATATATATGTACACATATATAGGCATGAATTCAGGGATCTGCGGAGACCCAGGGTTACCCCCCCATGGTGCCCGTCTAGGAGGGGAAGAATTTAAAACCAAGAGCCTGCTGCGTTTTAGCTGCGAGGCGGGATACAGTCTGATAGGCTCGGTTGAGAGGACCTGTCTTCACAACGGCACCTGGAGCGGCACACAGCCTGTCTGTCAAGGTAGGAAAGTCAGTCTGTCTAGTTTAATGTCTATTGTTTTTTTAGAAAATTGTAACTTTTTTTGGAAGGCCATTCCACCCTGATGTCCCACCTCAAAATGCTGTCTCAGATAGTTGTGCAGGTTTATTGTGGTTAGTTATATAAGGTTTTAATGCGAATACATTAAACTCTTAAAAACTCCAAAATAAAGTAAAAATCAGTAAATCCCTAAGGATTTGACATCTTACTTCTAGAACTGTTAGCTTCCAGAGCCAGAACATGGTAATGCAGATTAATCCATCATGTTTAATCTGATTAAAATGTTTAATGCAGTTAACTCATCTGTGATTGACTGGCGACACATTTTGGGCAGTTTGTCCAAGCAAAGTTACCTCCGTTTATGCTCAAATAGGCAGTTGAGCCAGCAGTGACAGGCAGCAGAAACAACTGATAAAGATGGAAGATGCTAAACAACACAATGGCCACCTGGATTAAAAAAAAATATATATTTTTTTTTCACCAAAGCACTTTCATTTTAAAATACACACGTTAGTTAGGGATTCTGTGTGCACTGTGACTCGCCCAGGTTGCAACAAACCATCCACCATTCTATTTGATTCTTTTTTTCTCATGCAAAATGAAGCTCGATTAAGGTAAATTAAAAAAAGACAATTGATCCTGATTCATCAAAATTGATTCACAGCAATCCTGGGATTAATCTGATTAAACATCTCTAATCATTTGACAGCACCAGTTACTTCTCAACCATGTAAAATGAATCACATACTACTTTACCATGAGTAATGGTCTAATTGTTAACAAATTCTGACAGATGTGCAGATGTCATTCAACAGAGAAAAAGTAAGAGGACGGATGTAGCAGCATTTAGGTTTACTCCATATATTTACTGTGCGTTTGTGTCTTTCGAGTTCTGTCCCTTCTGACTGAGCTGGAACCTTCAGTGGTAATAAAGTGTACCTCACACAGCAGCAGGGTTCAGAGGCTCTCCTCAAACTCATGGGGGTTTAGGGAAAGTTAGATTAGATCCCCGCCTTCTTCAGAACACTTATTACTGAGATGCAAACACAAAGAAACATTCGAGCGTACATGCGTGAGTGCACTTTTTCTAAAGGTGACTAAAAGTTTCCCACACCAGCAAACTAAAGATCCCTAAATCGTCTATTTAGAGATGTAGCGCTCCCCCCTCTGCATCATCGTCCTTTCCTTACTGTTAAACCTTTAAAGCTGAAATGACACCAAATGACCGTTGATGCTGCATTCATCAACAGCCTTTTTTTAATCTCGATAACTCAGGTCAGTTGATGAGGGTTAAAGGTTCATGTTGTGGTTTCCCTGCTCAGCTTTGCTCAGTCATCCAGGGAAGGATTGAAATGGATATTCAGTGAGTGAAAGCAGCCATTTGTCAGATCAAATAAGTCTTTCTATTGTTCTTTGCATGACTTTGAGTGGAATTGATGTTGACTGGCTCAGAGCTAATGTTATTGCTGCAGTTCTATGCCCATCACAGCTGCAGTTGCAACAGAAACTCAAAGATACACCCAGACAAGTAAAATGGGAGACAGTTAACCTACAGTACCTGCCCTGACTAAATGACTAAATTAATTTCATTGCTCAAATCACGAGTCCATTTATTGATCATTATAGACACAACTTAGAAGCATCAAAATATTATGTGAAAGGATATTGGTCAGTATGTGCTTCAGTAATAAAACAGGACCTTGACTGGGTTTGAATGTGAGTTTTGGCAGACCAACGCTGTGTCCTGGTAGGTTCTGTCTGCTGCCAATGCATCTTTGTGTTCCACATTACTTCACAATACTAACTAAACAGTCCTGTCAAATCCCCTGGACATTACAGGAATATTGTAAAAATGTGCTGCGCTCCACAACCTTTAGTCATCAATCAGTCTCACTACCTCAGGGACATATTTTGGCACATTTCCAGCTAAGTATTGTGATAATCTCATTATTGCTGCCTTCAGCTGATCGGCCTTGAGTGACAGCTAGACAGTTATGCTCACGCCGATATTATCGGCATGATTAATTACCCCTATTTTTGTATTACCTCGCCTTTCAGCTGTATCCTGTGGTAACCCTGGCGCACCGGCACACGGCAGAATTGTCTTCAATGATGGCGTCACTTTTGGCAGCTCGGTGGCATACGCCTGCTGGGAAGGCTTCAAAACGTCAGGCCTAACAACCAGACACTGCACGACCAACGGGACGTGGACAGGACAACCCCCAGACTGTGTCGGTAGGAAACTTTTGGTAGAAATTTGTTATGAAGTGAGAAAATGTTTAATTTTCCTGGATGAGCAGTAACACTAACAAACAGAACATATTCTGACCGATTCTTTTGCTATATTTGAATGCTGTCTTGTCTTTAGTTATCAGCTGTGGGGATCCTGGACCAGTAGCTAATGGCATCTATATTGGAAGTGACTTTACGTACAACCACACCGTTGTCTACCACTGCAACCCTGGTCACCTGATGGAACCAGCAGAAAAGGGCACACTGCGCTGCACCAAAGAAGGAGCTTGGAACCAAACCAAACCCAGCTGTAAGGGTAAGAGCTCAAAGTCCTGTGTACGAGGAGCAGCCGATTTTAGTCTAAGTTAATGATAGAAGACCTGGTTTGGAGCTTCATCAGCACCTGCTGAATGGGTGTTTAACCACCAGTCACCATATACATTTCATAAAGAATGCTATTAATGATAGAAATGCGATACATACACAATATATTTCTGATAACATCAGTTTACTGCTAAGAACTGTGAGAATGCTGCATAGCCTACCCAGTGGAGGCTGTAAAACAGAGGATTTAGCTGGACACATGCCCTGCTGATGCTGCATGTGCTGTTGTATCTGGGGGTGGATAAAACAAACCCCTCTGATAGATCTGGCTTACTGGTAGCCTGAGATTGATCTTTGTCCAACATAAATTCCCTCTCCAAATAGTCTGAACTGGGGGACTGTCCAAGACACCGGCAGGAGAGCTGGACTCTTGAGAATGGAGATTATGCCAGAAGGAGATCATTAAAGCTGCCCAGTAGGAAGCTACAAAAGATCCTCCTCCATCTGGGTGCATTTGTGAATATGTAGTCCACAAAGTATGAAGACCAAACTCGAGACACATAAAGAATCTGCACCTAACCACTAATAGATGGATTCTCCACTGCGTGCTGCTGCTGGATAAAACTAACCAAAATGCCTTTCCGGAATGCTTTGCTGTGAACCTGGCCATTTTTCCAGTCAGCGGCGAAACACTCATACATCTGAAGCAGCTCCAGCAGCTGCTCGACATTTGGCGTGTGGAGCGTCTCAGTTATTTCACCTGGTCAGACAGAACACCTTATTCCCGTGTTAACTGGCGCCATCTGCTTTCTGCTGGAGCTCAGAGGCATCGGATCTCTCTTTGGAAAGACAGGTGCCAGCCCGATGTTCAAAAAAAGAGAGGAACTGTGAAACCAGCAGAGTGTTCTGGTCTTAGCCGCAGCCTTACAGCACCTCCACTACAAAAGTGGCCAATGATGTCAGCCGTGGGGCAACGAGTAGAAATGAAGCGGACAAAGTCTAACAGCTCATCTCCTCTGTGCCTCTGTGCCACAAAATGGTGACTGCTCTGTAACCCCTGATTATGGGATGGAATCATTTTCCACATCTTGGCCATAATGAGGTCATTCTTTCCTTTAAACGGAACATGAGGCGTCGCAACCTCTGAGGACAACTGTGCTGGTTGGATGCTTTGTGGTTTGGGACTCAAATGGCAGTTTTTAAGTAACCGTCTCATCTGAAAGCTTGGTGACTCCAAGGAAGATTAGGGTGGAAAGCAAGGAAAAGAAACTATTTGAGAACTGGGATGTAAGAAACCAAGGTCTGAATGCAAAGAAACAGGAGCACACAATGCTTCAACAGAGAAAGGGTGGAGGACATGATGAGACAGGTGTATGTATGAAGGTTACCATGAAGAGCAGAGGCAATAGAAAAGACATGGAGGACACAAAGCAGCTGATGTCACAGAAGATTTTGTTTAAAAAGCACTCTGGATAACTTAAATGAAAAATCACAAACGCCGATCGGAAAGAAAAAACTTTTAATGTGCATTATGGAGATAGCAAACTTCAATACAGGTTGTACATCAAGAAAAATCCTGCCAGAAGGGAGATTTTGGACTGAATATGTTGTATACCGAACGTAAGCCTTTCTTAAACAGTGAAATTCATAGCCAGAGGCAATTATTTTTGTCTGGCTGCCAGTACATGTTTTTCTCCATGCCCTCCATCTTCCCTAGAACTGAGCCATGTGACTTGGACAGCTTGTCAAAATAGCAACCCACCTGTTGTCGTCCGTACGATAAACTAAGCATAGAGCAAAAATTGATCGACCACAGAACACCACATTAACTGAACAGACTGATGTCAACAGAAACCTGATTGTTTCTACACTGTCTGGGAATGTTAAAAATAACAAGTCATGAATCCATTTCAACCGCTTTTCACACATACCAACAGTGTCTTAGTTTGCATGCTGATGCCAAACAGGTCTGGAGAAATGTCTGTAATATTGTGGCTCGTCACAATGAAGAACAATCACGTCCAATGCTGAACGAGTTCTAAAAGATCGCAATCACTTAATGATGATATTTCAGCATAAGATCCCTCATTTAGATAACGGTTTGCAACTTTATCAGTGCATTAAGAAGAGGACAAAGGAATGTCTGAAATTCTGATTGATCACCTGGCACATTTCTATTTTTTTTTTTTATTTCAGAAAATAAATAAAAGAAAAAAATAAAGAAGAGTCTATTCAGACAATTTACAACAGCTCATGTTTAGAGTTTGGACTGTGATTCTCAGCAGGAGTGAAAGAGAATTCTTTCCTGAGATTCCCCCCGCCACAGCCTCCCGGCTCCTGCTGCCTCCTGTCGTTGCTCAGGCTTTGAACTGAGATGAAAAAAAAAGCTTAAAAACCTGGCAAGAGAGGCTACTGAGAGGAAACCAGAGAGAGATGCAAAAGGAGGAAAAACAGATAGATTGTGCAGGTGATGAGAGAAAGAGTCAGAGGCCGGAAATTGAAAGAAAAAAGAAAGAAGGAGGAAGGAAGTGCACACTGCAGTCCTCCACAGTATCTCCTCTTCCCTCTCTTTTTGTTCTCTGTCTTTTTCTTTGCTGCTTCCCATTTCTTTCCCCCCTGTCGTAGTTCCCCTTTTTCTCCGTGTGTGTTTCTGGCCCCCTTCTGTTTCCCTTCACTTCAAACACTCCACAACTCTACATTTGATCCTGTTTTGGAACAACAGCTACTTCAGGCCCACATGTGTGCAGGCAGAAACAACAAAGTAAGTCAAGCAGCTACAACAAACCAAGTCAGGAGGAAGGAGAGACTCTACCAGTGAAGGAGGAGGGGATGGAGAGGAGGAGGGATGCACAGAATGAAGACACTGAAATGAGACAATGTTAAAAAGAGTAAAGCGAGGAAACTTGTATTCATACTGAAGGCTACAGATCCACGTACCTGACGGCTGGGGCGAGTGTGGCCTCTGGGTTCAACAAGAGGCGGGTTTATAGGCTGTGCAAGCCTACAGGTGTACCTGCTTCGGTTAAGACTAGGACATCAAACTGCTTGACAACCAGTGAGACAGAAGAAGATAAACAAGGGCCAGGAAGCCTCTTAAGGAATCCAGTTGCCTTAAAACCTGCATGACCTGGGTGAATTGAAGCTTGACGCACATCATTTAGTACATTCACACCTCCTCGCTTCCCCCATCCTGGTGGCGATGGCAGGCTGGAGGTGAGTAGATGTTAAATATCTGTTGCCTTCAGCTTCCCTTGTTGATAGAAATGAGATGGAAAATTCAAATCTGCAAAGCATTGTTGGCATACATTCACAGTGAGCCACCTCGGTCTCATTTTGCTCTGGCTTGAAAATTGCTGTTTTCTATTCGGAGCCCTATAAACATCAGAAATGTAGGCGTAAATAAGATGCATTAACGGGACTCTTCTGGTATACAGAAATATGAAGAACAAGGGTTCTCTGTGTTCCCGTAAATTACAGATCCTAAATACGATCTCATCCAGGATAAGACTTGATAGCCTTGACACTCTGCATTCACTGAGGTTATGAAGAGAGAGCAGAG
>CAAE01014773.1:362215-373366 GCA_000180735.1 Tetraodon nigroviridis
GAATTAAAAAAAACAAACAAACAAACAAACAAAAGCTCCAGCAGATCAATGGGACTGCTGCTGGGGACCCCAAAAGACAAACTTTATATAAACTTCTAAATCGCACAAATTTTGCACTAGTGTGTTTTCTGCTTGGGTTGTGGAGAAAAATAAAGAAAAAAAAGATAATTTTGGGGTCTGAAATGGGTTTAAAGCAAGTCGGTAAAAGAGAATTTTATCAAAAACCTTCTATCTTTAAAATGATGACAATGTGACTACAGGGTTCCAGAGTGTTTGTACATATCCACGTTTATACTCCTGCGGAGAGAAGGTGTGACCACACTCTACATTAGTTCTTTATTATGTCGCCATGACAACAGGCTAGCCAATCCTGGAAATTGTGATCAGTTTACCTGTGGACCCTGAGTGTTGCCGCGCCACCTTGTTGCCATTTTTAGACATGCGGCTGTTTCTGAAAGCTCCTGCAGAGAACTTCTGCTCTAGTGGCACCACTACTTTTGTTTCCAGGCCTTAAACTCCCAACGTTCTCCCTGTCACTCTTCTGTTATCTTCAGCTGTCCAGACCAGAACTCGCTGTAGGCACCTGATGGGTTAGGCTTTCAGAAGCAGCTGTGAGCTTTTATTAATGCACATGATCACCTTTTTAAGAGCTTGTGACAACATGCACAATTATTGTTGTCAGCCACTATCCTCCCCCCATCCCCGCCTCAGCTAGTTGGACCTCATTGGTTTGGAGAAATGCTTTTCAATGCTCACTTCCATGAGTAAACGAGCCTAGCACGGATCCCAGATAGCCAATAGTCCAAGTCCAGCTGTCGCTATAACAACTCTCGTGGTCCAAGAAACACACTCCCCTGGGAAAATCACTTGGCCAGCCTAATATTTTTTTGCAGTGTTATCTCAAAATAGTTTTATTTTCTTGAAAGATGCTGCACTTGATTTAGAAGGCAGATGTTACTGCTCTCTGTGTTTCATGTCTTTTCTTTTTTTAGCCCCATTCTCACCTTTCGGGTCTACGTAGGACTGACATGTTTTACAGGACTCACTCTTAGTGTCAAATTTATTTTATCTCAGATCCATTCACATATATAATCCACAGCAGTTGAGGGACAGATAATGAAAACACAGATGTTCTCCTCCAAAGTCAGACAGAAACTGTTTGGCATGAGAAGGTTGTCCCTATTCTGCAATGAAAATGGCTGAATTACCACATACATTTTCTAAAATTTGTCAGAAAAACAATCTCATCCAGATCTCAATATGCAAATAATTATTTGCAGCAAACAAACTTCATAAATTTCTTTGTGACACAGAAAACCTGCAAGTTTTGCAAAAAAAATAAATTTCCTCAAAATTCATTTGATTTAATTAACTTAGGTTTTTCAACAGAGCTTAATAACAAAAAATGCTGCCAGGATTCCACAGGCTCATATAAGGTCTTGTTTTAATCAACAATTAAGTATCCTTGAACCTTTTCTGGTAGAAGTCAGCTGTGATAAGATAAGATGAGACTGTTGGAGTAAAATTGATGTTTCTGCTAATTTTTTTTTTGTTGTTGTTATATTGAAAAAAACAGATGTTAAGTGGTTTATTGGTTTTGAAAAAGAATAGCAACGACTTAGATCTTAATTAGAAAAGATTTTTAATTTCTTTTTTCATAACTGTGTTTTGAATTGAACTTCAACAAAGGAGCACTCCCGGCGTAATTTCTTTTGAATATTTTTGTTGTTTTTCTTTTTTCTTTTTTGTTATTATTACAACAAATATTCTTTTCAGACCTGCTGTTTAAAAAAGCAAATGGTAGAATCAAAATGAAACTTTAAATTCTAAGATATCAAAGCTGTAACCTTTTAATGAGCCAAACTGACGTGATATTTCACTAAACAAAAGTGTGTCAGCACACACTGCTGTGTTTTCAGGCATCATGAATGAACTGTGTTCTACTAAAACCAGTCCTTTGAGGGCTCTGTCCCAAACTCAACATTTTGAAGACTTTTAAGGTGAATGGAGCCTGAATGAAATCTCCCTTTCACCAGATTTTAGTCCTTTACAGCCTCCAGAATCAAGATGTCTTCCTATGTTTTAGTGCAGTCTTTTTTTTAAAAGAGCCAGTTACAGAATGTAGCACATTTCAGTACTTGATAAATGAAGGCAAAGCTGTTAATATTATTGAATAGGACAACTTCTCATGCCATACGCTTAATTTTGGCTTTAGTAAAACTCCCCTGGGTGATGTTTGAAATCCTGAATATTCAGTTTGTCGACCGAGACGCTACCCCCTGATGGCGCTAAATTCACTGACACAGGTGAGGCCTGCTTTCACAACAGCACCCATTCAGTAAGCATGTCGAGAGGTGTGATGGGTATGGTTTTGTGTTGTCTCTGCCACCTCTCTTCATAATGTTGTTTTAATTATCTTCATCACCGTCCCCATGATCATTATCACCATCATGTGCTGCTGAACTTGAAGTAGGTGCAAAAGAAAAAAAAAAACATTTTGTACAGAAATCTATTTTTTATGGAGACTTTGTAAAAAAAAAAAGAGAGAGAGAGAGAAGCAAATTATTAAACATGTACTTTTTATGATTAACGATGTAGGGTCAACACAACCTTGTCATTTTAGTTGATGTTTTTTACTGTTCGACACCATGTAAAAACCTATGGTTCAAGTTTCCAAATTTCAAGTTTTCAAGTTTCATTTGCCTGATTTATTTAGTCCATTACAGCTGCTTTTACACAGGAACAAAAGACTTTGGTCTTTCGCCAAAAAAATGTTTCCGATTCTTCACATTTCCTAACACTGTGTGGCAGCAGAACACTCATCGTCATGGCGAGTGATTGTGGAAAATAACAGAACCCAATGAAGCTTACATACTCTACTCATACTAGTGATTTTTCATTCATGACTTCAAATTGGTTTTAGCTTCTCCGAACAATGAATTAAAAGTAAAGTTGTTCCTGTTTAATAGCAGCCTGCTGTGGCCAATGCTAATGTCTGTAACTGGGAATGGGACGACTTCGGCAGGCACAAACATTTCTGGATAAATTGACCCCTCAGCAGCCCAAAATCTGACTTAAGACAAGCCTGTTTCACCTCGCTTACAACATATGAGTTTGGAGGAAAGATTTCCATCAAATGTAATTGAAGCTTTAGCAGCAGTATTAGCTAATTGGCTACAGATTGGGGTGGGGCTTGTCCTTTTATGGTTTTTGCGTTAGAAAAAGAGACATATGGGGATATGGAGAGAACAGCAGAAGCTATGTGAACACATTCTGCTGTTACAGAGACTCACAGTTTATCTATCAAATATTTTGAAAACACTATTTGAGAATAAAGATTTTGATACAATAACCGTGTAAAGGCTATCTTGATTTATTAGGTACAAGGTTCAACTCATCTATATTCTTAAACAGGTGAGTTTGTTGCTGTAGTAGCTCTGCTGCTTCTCTGATTATGTCCCATTTTATCTATTTATATGTGGGGGATGATGGGTTTCAACGATAGAAACGTTAATCCAGACATTGATGTTCTGCCAACTATCCTTTTAATGCAGAATTCTGTTTTGTCACTCCGTACATATCTGGTATAAAAAACATTGTTTTATTTGGCTGCAACATTAAGTTCTGATGGCAGAGATTTGAGGAATGATGGAATTAAATAGTCTCTGAATTGATTTCATTTTCTAGTTGACAGTGAAGAAGTAGCCAATTTTAATTACACTTTACATTATTTGTAACATTTGACAGGTTTACCATCAGTAAACAATCATCATCAATGAATGTAAGTGAAAAAAACTGTGGAGCTGTAGATGCTCTACATTGGGGCTAAACAAAATGGAAAATAAGTTAAAATAATGAATATTTACTTATTTTTGTGTCTTAGTTAGCTATTAAATTTTCTAGAGTTTATTTATACAATGCAAACAACCAAGAGCTGCTAAAAAATGTGCTGTGTTCTGCACATTGGCAAAAACAGTTGAACCCTTGAATGTAACCCAAAGGGGTCTCTTTGGCCCCCAGTGGTCATCATTAGGAACCTGCAGGATCATAATTTGCATCGTATGGCATTGAAAACCTCTCTTTGATGAAACTACCTTTCCTCACACGTATTCATCGCATACAGGGTCGTTATAGGAACCATTACAGTAGAAACTGCTTCAGCTTCTACCTTTGCCTGTTGCTGAGATAGCAGCCATTTACGCCCAGGTCACGGTCATCACCCCCACATCCAGGCGATGTTGTTAGCGTCCTGCATGTTTGCGTTTTCTTTGTGCTCTCATTGAGTTCTCGTTTTGGTCCACTAGGGAGCGTGGCAGCCTAGGTCGTCGCTGGCGACAGTTTTTTGAGTTTCTATGATTACTGTTTTTCCCCGTGTGTGCCCAATAAAAGGGTTGGTTTTTGTCTTGGTTTTTGTTATGAGTAGCCTCGTATCTGTGTTTGGGCCCTAAACATAATGGTTCATCATAACACATAATTTAGGAAAAACTAACTGTTGGGTGCGATCAGCGAATCGATCTCTCGGATCTTTGTTTCATGCAGTTCAGCTCTCTGAAATGTTTTCCATATGCTGAAACGGTTCCACTTAAATACAGCCTGAGCAATGTGGTCTAGTTGTCTGCTGATTTGAAAAGTCCAAATAATTTACTTTATTTGTCTGAGGCAGGAATCTCAGTGGGAGGCCCTGCGGCCATCTTGATATTTAAACCTGCAACTTTCAGTGTACAATAATAAGCCGTTATTATTGGGGTTCAATACTAACATTACTGTAAAAATCTAATTAGATTTTTGTACACCTGAAGCTGCATTTTCCAGTTTCTGCTCCAGGAATTTACTCTGGATAATCTCATGAACCAGTGAAGGGCACTCTGGTTGTTCTGGTATTTCTAATAAATTTAGCTGCCAAACTTCATCACTCCATCAACAGCACACAGGGAACTAATTACTGTCACAAACTGTGGCATTATCCCCCAGCCAAAAGGAAGAAATTATCAAAAACAAAATACTGGACTGTCGTGCGACCACTTTACAATGGCATCAATGCTTTTCGACAATCGTTACCGGATAACTCCATCCCCCCGAGATGACCTGCCCCAGGCTTAAAGATAACAATGGAATCATGGGAAATTAAAAGTTTGAAAAGCAACATTCACTGCTAAAAGAAGCAATGCTTTGATTGACGTTTATCGGCGCAGTTCAAAAAAAGCCCGTCTTTGGTCATCCCTCCATCTGTTCCCCAGCTATTTTCAGACCAGAAGATATTTCAATTATCATTTCAACGGTTTAACTGATACACAGAAAGGTTACTCAAAAAACAGTTCTGTCAACCTGGGCGGCTGATAATTGGGGTCTTGGAGTTGGACACAGCGTCCTCAGGCGTGACAGATGTGTGTTACACTAACACGTGGTTTTTTTGCCTTTGGTCAGCCTGATTATTGTTCCAGTTTTTGCGCTGGATTATGGCTCCAATAATAACCAGTCTGAATAGCTGTGGGTTTTTAAAACCTGGCCTGTGTGGGGTTCCGGTAGGGATCGAGAGGATTCTGCAGCCCCCAGTGCTCCCTGCAACAGAAAGCATTCCCACTGTGAAGATGTGGGGGTCTTTGATTTGGACAAGTCCAGTATTTCACACAGCAGGCCTTGGATTCCACCTGTCAGCTGGCCTTTCGGATCAGCCAGAGGAGTGTCTGTGGGTGGGTCTGAGGTCCACCAACCCCCCTGGACCAACTCCCTCCCATTCAGTAGTACTGGCTGGTGGGTCCATTATTAAAACCTTCTCCCTCAGACAGAATGGTGGTTTTCATGGCTGCCTGGTTCAGATGTGTTCTGTCTGAAAGTAAGACATGTGCTTTGTTAAAATAACCACTGTAACATTTGAGATGCAGTCTTTGAATCTCATCGAGGATGTCTGTTGTTGTCCGATCCTGCCGTTAACATCATGTTGGTATTTGTTGAGATGGAGTTCTGTTTCAGGAAGTCTTGTCACGTAGCCTAAATATATCACAGGGAAACACTCACATGATACGTACTTCTGGTACTGGCCAGTTGCTGTAAATTGGAAATGGTAATGGATTTTGGCATCACTGTGGGGATTAAGCCATGATTATCTTTTTGGCATCGTCCACAGTTGGCAGCAAGTACGAATCATCTTCCTCGCTGCCTCTGTGATTCCTATGTCAGCAAAAAGGAGGAGAAATTTGGGGCTTCCTGGGGATAGAATACTTCAGGTTTTTATTCTTGTCTTCTTCTCTCTCCCCTGTTTTGATTTTTGTTCATCTAAAGAGGGTGGCTACTATAGGTGTAAATAATGTATTAATCTTGGAGTTTTATTCATGCAACAGTTTCTGTTATATCTAAACCTTCAGCTAGGTAGGAAACCAGAAGACACATTTGCTGTCACGAGGCCACCAAACACACCAGGTAGTCTTCACTTTTTGTCTACGTTGTATTTTAATCTTTGGTTCCAGCTGATCCCATGAGCAGTGGCTTCCGTCAGTGGCCTCCCGTTGAGCTGACTTATATCTCGTTCTCTCATTTTTGCTCTATAAGAAGCTATTCATTTCAGCCAATGATATTTCTGCATGTACTGTGGGATCAGGTATGCTGTGACAGAGGTGAGTTCAGACAGGTAAGACCTGATGGTGTAAACAGTCCCAGAGGAACAAAGTGGCTCCTCAGCCTGTCAGTCAGCCAGTCAACACGCAGCACATCTAATGAGAAAACTTTGAATCAGTTCGGTCGATTCTTCCCCCTTTCATTGTTTGCATGGTCCAGGCTGGATTCAGGTGTTATCAGGGCTCTGCAGGGGTTATCATGACCGGCACACAGGTGTCATATCACAGGCTTTGTAATAGCGAGTCAGTTCCCCACCGTAATCGAATCTGAAGAGACAGAGACATACAGAGATTTATGAGGGTGCGCCAGCTCTGCTTATTGCCTCAGTGGCGTTGTTGACTGGTGCTGCATCACACACTTCTATCTTTCTAATTACACTGTGAGCAAAGACCGGTCATTTAAGAAGACAAGCTTATCGCCTCATATTATTTTCCTCCTTTTCTGTCTTCTTTGATGGTGGCTCAGATAGCGTCTTTGGACACGCCCACCTCTGGTGATACCGTGACCAACTTGTCCTGGCTGATGCTGTGTTGCTGGTTATTTGACCAGTTTTGTACATCTAAATCAGCCGTGCTTTTTATGTCAAAAAAAGAACAACCGAAGCTGACCCGAGCCTGCTTCTATCCTTTGATCAGCTTTGATATTTGAGACGTTGACATAAAGAATCTGATTCTCATTTTACTGAAACCCTGTTTCCAAAGTTTTCCTGCTCATTAAAATCAAAAGCTTTGACATTCAGCTGATGACACAATTAAGAACATTTATATCATAATTCCACCGTAGCTCCTCCACACTTGTTTGTGGTGTGTGAATAGTGTGTGTGCATCCTGCACCCTGTGTTTGACTGTCTGTTCAGGCTGTGTTCCTGCCTCTCACCTGAGACTCCAAAGACTCCAGAGATTAGCAATAATGGTGCGGTTAAAATGGATCAATGTCCTGATGTGTGTGTGTGTGTGTGTGTGTGTGTGTGTGTGTGTGTGTGCATCAGGTTATTGCAGCTTAAGTCACATTGGCACGAGCGGCTAAATATGCAACAAATGGAGGCTCCATCCTCCTTCAGCCCTTCAAATCTTTCTCCTCAGTAACTGGGAACCAGTACCCATAATCTGCTGCTGCAGCAGCTGAATTTCCTTCACTTTTCAAATCTCACACTTGTGTTGAGGTTCAGACCGGTTGGAGTTTAGAAGACTTGTTGTGACACTTGCTGGACATGTTTCAGTGGATGTGGCAACAAACCCTCATCTTCAGCTCGACGGTGAAAAGGACAGTTAGACCTGGGCTCACAGCTGTACTCTGCTGGATGAGCACGCAGATTTGCTTTTCACTGCCAGGCGTTTGACATTGAGCCATGCAGCTAACCTCTGACAGTGCTGGGAATATTTCCACTGTGTTTGAACTCTGGTAAGACGAAGAATCTGTGCCGCGCCGGCAGAAATTAGCTCCTAGAGAGCGCCATCATCGGATGAGTCGAACTGGTTTTGTAGCTGTTCTATCTGTTTTCATCTTGTCACGGACCGGCAGCATTTCATGCTTGAATTCTGCACGTGTCTGCAGGGAACGACTCCGCCGATCCTCAGCTGCTCACACACAACGAGTGGGCGGCTTCCAGAGCCGCATTAATTTACTCAGTGTTTGCCCCGCAGTGATCAGCTGTGGTGGGACCTCATCCGATGGTTCTGGTCTTTCACACCAACTGCTTATGGCCCCTGAAACACTGCAGGTCGTCGGCAAACAAGTCAGCACTGAGTCCATGGGCAGAATTCACCTCTGTCAGAGTTATCCTGCAGCCAAGCTGAAAGGATTTTCTAAGCATTTACACTTTGCTGGACAGAGGTCACATCTGCGATAAGAGAGGTATTCTTCCATTAGAAACTATGGAACACATCTGCAAGGCTGCAACGCAGACCTGAAGATGGTCCAAATGGATCTGTTCTGCTTTAAAATGCATACAATATGTCAAAATCAAGTCTAGGTAAGAAAAAAAAAAAACCTAATTAATTAATATACGCATGTTTTTAGGAAATTTTGGAAGTAAAAAAAAAAAAAAAACCAGAAGGATCAGGTTTGTTGTTTTTTTATATTCAGACTGAAAACATTTGAGCCATTTCTTTGTCCAGCATCACCTAATTGCAATTTCCCAGAGAAAATTCTTCTACACTTTGTGGATAAACAGACAGACAGCAGACTGACAGACAGTGTGGAGAGTGGGTGTGTGTGTGCGTATATGTGTGTGGCTGCAGTCCACCTGACACTGATTGCTCCTGACAGTGGAAGTGTACCTGCCTCAGGAGCAACAGCACCAACGGTTTGCTACCTGCTACCAGGAACATGCAGCGTCCTGATGTCATCATCTCATTACCAGCAGCTCTTGGTGTCGTGCAGATTTTCCTGCTGTTGCCGCTGCTGCGGTTGGCACCCATGTCTTACAGCAAGAAAGTTCTAAATTTAACTCCAGCAGCCTAAATGGCTTTAATACTGACTATTCATCGATGGGCCCGAGTATAACTTTTAAGGTCCTGCACAGTAGAAGCTTTGCTAATGCTAATCCTTAGTGATCCTGGACCAACCGAGGTTTGCAGGGGCAAAAACGATTTTGTTTGAGAATGATGCCAGAAAGGAATGTAAGAAGTGGAACTAGTGACAGCCTGTTGCTGATTTAGAAGAGCTCATTGAAATTTGAGGTTTTTCTGTTTCAGTAAAACACAAACAAGTAGAAATGCTTCTGTCAGTGTAATATGAGATCCTCATTTTATGCATGAGGAGAAAATGATGTCCTCCTCTCATAATGACAAATCCATAAAATCAAGAGCAGCTGTGTTTGTCGAGACACTGAATTAAAAAGTGGACGCCCCAGTCTCCTGTTTGTCTGTGCTATAGATGCGTGTGAAGCCGCGCATGCTTCCAGAGCAAGTGCATGCTGCCACCATGGCAGCAGATGCGGGGTGAGAGGCTGAATTTGAATCGGTTTATTAAGATGTAGCAACTCCATGTAAATCTGCCCCTTAGCCCGAGGACGAACAGGCACCTGCTCGCCATGTCTTGGCAGCTCGGCTTAAAAAAAAAAAAGTCCTAGAGAACATCTGATCCTCGGAACAGGCAGGTGAAGCAAATCTGGTGTTCTTCCTCCACATAATCATCTCTGCCAGACAGCTGGCCTCGACGAATCAAGTCACACGCACACGAAACAGCGAAAATTGCAAGCGCACTCGACAGCTCCCTTTGTCTATGTGACTTTGACACGTTGACGTGCGTCAGAGGCCGCATCGTTTCAAAGCAGCTCTACATTCATCTGCATGTCTGGAAAAAAACAGGATGCAAAGGTGCACATAATAATGCCTTCTGACACATGAAGACGCCCAACATAAATACTTTATTCATGTTTTAATGATGCACTTTTCTGTGATGCCCATCAATCTGCTCGTAGCCACTCTCACCTGCACCTCCACCACCTTTAGGTATGAATTTGGTTTTATGTCCAAAGTCTGCATGGGCGTTTTAGGGGAAAGGAATTAGAGATGCGAGGGTGAGAATTCGCACAGGAGAAACGTGTCAGTGTGTGTGTAGGTCGTTGGCTGACTGGGTGGGTGGCTGGGTGGGTGTGTGGGTGTGTCAGTGATGCTGCAAAATCGTTTAAACTCGGGGAAGGAACGCAGGAATGCTCGCCAGCGATTCTGATCACAGTCAAATTTCTCCGTCTGAAAAGTCCCCGACCAGCCTCTTTGCAATTTCACAGTGATTGGAGAAGAAGTGAGAAGAAAAAAAAAGCAATGCACAGAGACTAAAAGGGAGGAGGAGAGGGTGAAAACAGAAGAAAAGATGCAGGAGGTGAAAAGGCTGAAGTCGAAAAAAAGGATGAAATTCTGACTTCATTTCTGTTAGTTCAGCTCTAAAGGCTGGACAAAGCCGTCAGAGGAGAATGTTGGTGTGTTTTTGAAAAGCAGCAGAAAATAAGAATAATCATCTTCAATGTCTTTGAAGAAAAAAAGAGAAAAATCACTTGTGCCTCAGACTATCACTTGCAATAATACAGGAGACAGAAGTCATCTGTAATGTAAGAGAAAAATGGGCTGATGTAAGAAAAACAGAAGACAAACACTTTCTTAAAATAGGAACGTATCCTGATTCTCTGTGAGCTGCTGACAGACTGTGTGTGTGGACTGAAGGACATGAGGGCGGTTGGAATGTTGTCTCGACAACATGCAGGTTTACCTCTCACGTTGCTAGAACCTTCAACTAAAGAAGAGATAAACGATGAAACACTGTGACTATGATAAAATCAGCAATGTTTTTAAAAATGGCCCTACTAATGGCAGACAGGAGAGGAGAGTCTCTTCCTCAGTTTCCACTCCAGCTTCCTTCCATCTTGTCCTCCTTGTTCATTCTCTTATAGCCGTCCTCCTCTCACTGTGTAATAAAGAATTGATCACCTGTGCTGAGAAACATCCCTCCCTCAGAATTGCATGTTGCTCTTTTACGTTGTTTCTGACTCTGTCCATTATTAGCTCCTACCGCCAGTTTCCCTGTCTCCTCCAGCTCCCC
>CAAE01014773.1:430906-464321 GCA_000180735.1 Tetraodon nigroviridis
AGACGTGAGGAAAATTGAGTGTGACATGAAAGTCAGTAGCTGGGTTTCTGAATTTAGAACGATTTTCACCAACAACAGTTGAAAGTGTGATATTATTTATGCCAGGTTCTAAACAATGTTTTACATGCAAACACTTTTTTTTTTTTTATCGCGCTATACTGTGTTCCTGTGAATGTGCAGGCAGCTTTTTGTTGAAAGGTCAGACTGCTGGTAACTGCATATCCATAGATCTAAAATATGTAATTTTTTTTTAAAATTATCATTTCAATATTTTAATTATTTGCTTATTTTGGGGACAATATAATGTGTTTTACTAAATCTGTAACTTGAATGTTTTGAAACAGAAATTACGTCTGTTTGCGGTCAAAAAGAGCCCCCTGTTGGTCATCTGGATGTGCGCCCTCCAAATAAAGCCCACTTGTAACGTTGCTGCATGCAAACACATGCTTAAAAATCAATTTTCCACGACAGTAAAGGGCTTATAGAATTATTTGGTAATTTTATTTTTTCCGAAATACACCTTTGCCCACAGTTTACAAACTTTTGAGTCATGTAATCTTAATTTTGACGTCTGGATTTACGCTGACCAATAACTCAACGTCTCTGAACGCAGCAGGACCGGGTCCCAATCTTTATAGAAGGCGGTTGCGGTTGCGAGTGGCGCTTGTAAACTCTTGCACTGTTGCAGCGACGAATCTCGGTTTATTTTAAAGCCTTGGGGACAGCCGCAGCCGGTCGACACTGAACAGTAAAACAAACCACCTAGCGCACCACGTGACGACTCATGACCCGCTACTACGCTACGGATTGGCTGAGCGGACAAACAGGTAGCATAGCAGTGACCAGCTAAAGCAGTGCAGCGTTCACGGTAAGCTGTTGTTCAAACAATTAAATAATTCTAGTTAAAAAAAACAAAAACAACAACTACTGTTTTAGAAGGACAGTTTATTTATTCATGAATATTTGTCATATTAATGTAAATGTAAATGTAAATGTATTTCACGGCGTCTGAATTAGCACGGTGAAATCATGTTACAATCCAACCCAGAGAGTCTATTATAATTTAACTCAAAACACACAACTAAAGTTTGTTTTCCCCCTCATTATTTATATTATGAGAAGTAAACGCAAACGATCATTTCTTCGGTCCTGATTTGCGTTTCTTGCTAACTCGCTTTGCTGTTGGCGAAACTCTGGCTCGGTGAAACATACCGGTTATTTTATGGCCAAAGAGCGGTTGTTTTTGTACGCTCCGACGGATTGTTGACTTCCGCAGGCTTCAGTCATGTGATCTTTCTAGACAGTTTTCAAGGCTTCCGGTGTTTCTTAAACGTTTATCAGTATCTGGACAAGTGGTTTTGTTTATGTCTGTAAACGTTTTTATTTACACAAGGGTCCTTCTGACCCTAATGAAGCTGCTACCTTTTTTCTTTTCTTGCATAACTCATCTAAATCTACATTAGAAAAGCCCTTTCACATATTCTAACATCCTTTAAAGCCTCCTTAAGATGAACCTGTATTATTTCTTCATATGTGCTACCTGGGTTGGGTTTTTCTGTTGCTCAGCTAACTGGAGGTCATTGCTAACTCTAATGGTGATCAAATGTGGATTAAAAGATGTTGTAATCCAGCAAATGTTGTATTTCAGGGTCATCATGAGGCTCCACCGTCCTGTCCTGCTCTGCCTGGCAGCAGCCCTGTTGTCTACTTTCGTGACTTCCTACCCGTAAGTATGACACCTTTATATATATATATATATTTCTATATATCTTTGGGAGAATACTGTATTTACTAAAAGCCTGTATCAACACTTGACCTCATAGACTTTGTGTGGTTTTTGCAGACACATGTGGACCAAGCTGATCCTGACACATCATTGGCCTGCTACTTTCTGTAGCGTGAGTTCTTTTTCTTTCATTCTTCTCACTTCTTCAAATATTAAATTATGCTTTGCTTTGCCACATCAGGCTCTCGCAATTCTCTGCTTTTCTGTGGCAACAGCCTCGTGACAATCTGTGTCCAGTGACTTGTGTAATTGTTAAGGTATTCAATATTTTATATAGGACAGTTAGTCTGTCTGGCAACGATGAACAATAATTAATAATAGATATAATAATCAACCATGGCTATTCGCCCTGCCAATATTAGCTTTAGCGTTGCTTTGGTTCCGACCTTGATTAGAAAGCTCAGAATGAGGAAGAACATTTCTTCTTATAAATATGTAATGCAAACTTGAAAATGTTAGGTGATTTTGATTCCCCTAATAATTAAGGAATTGCGCTAAGTTGTGAGTCATGCTCAGCGTGACACAGGAACTGTACCATAGCTGTGACCTAATGTGTCGGCTGCTGACACAGGAACTACCGCTAATCTGCCCGTACGTGTGTATGTTGCCCGGCTGGTCTGCAGTTAGAGGCTGCGCCTGGTGGCCTGTTAATGTTCTTCTTTGTTTTTTATTCCTTTAAACAGTTAAAATCACAGATTTTTTTTTTTCCAGGTCGAGCACTGTCATGCTAACATTAGTTACTGGGCTCTGCACGGACTTTGGTATGCATCATTTTGAACAAATTAATAGTTGTATTTAAATTACACCATACTTTCCTTCTGAATAAAAGAAAAATCTTTCTTTTTTTCCCTTTTCCAGGCCAGATAAAGGAGTTGACTGTAATGTATCCTGGCATTTCAACAGTTCTCTTATAGAGGTAAATACAGAGCTCACTGAACTAAAATGTGTCTTAGCTCAGTTGGAAGGTTCAGAGAAGTAAGATTTAAACATTTATTCTGTAGTCGTTTGAATATTTAGAGAACAAACATATAAAGACAAAGAGGAACATATTTTTTCTTCCTAAAGAAACAACAAATGATTGTTTTTCTTGTGTGTGTGTGTGTGTGTGTGTGTGTGTGTGTGTGTGTGCTCACAGGACCTGCTGTCAGACATGGAGAAGAGTTGGCCTGACTTACGTTCACCAACATCTCAGAAATTCTGGTATTCATTTCAGATCTGAATAGAGGATACATTTTTGGTGCTTTGATGTTGTTACATGAGAGACGGTGATCCTGAATGTCGTCCCCACCCGTGGGGCTCCGTGTTCTTTCAGGAAGTATGAGTGGATAAAACATGGCACATGTGCAGCACAAGCAGCTTCTCTGAACAGTCAGCATAAATACTTCAGCAAGGCTCTGGAGCTCTACCATAAAGCGGATCTGGACGGGTACGCTGCTCACATCCACACTCCGCTCCGCTCAAACAAGCGTTTCAGTATTGATTTTCACTTCCTGTTCATTTTCTCTGTGTTTGACTGCTCACATGAAATCATTGTGTCACTCCAAACATAAGCATCAGCACAAAAATTAAACCTTGTTCCTTTTTTTTTTTTCTATATTAGCGTCCTGAAGAAGTTTGACATCAGACCCTCGCAAAAATATTATTCAGTAAGCCTTGACATTTTTTTCCAGATTCTAAGATCTCGTATGTGAGCGACGCACATGTTATTGTCCTCGTGTGTCTGCAGTTTTTACAGATTGAAAGAGTCCTGGAGAACTTCTACGGGACCAAACCTAAAATCCAGTGTGTTCATCCAAAGGTAAAAACGAAGATAAAAGCGTAAACCCTTCACCGCCGCCCACCCGCTCATCTGGTGCTTCTGTTCGGACAGAACGCCGACTTTCAGGTCCTGGGCCAGATTGAGATCTGTTTCAACCCTGACTTCACCCTCCTGGACTGTGAGAGGCAGAAAACCGTGGAACCGCTGTCCAGGGGCGAGCGGAGCCAGCTCCTGTCTGCGGGCACCACATCAGAGTTCAGCGTGTGCGACCACGACGTGCCCGTGTACTACCCACCTCTCTCATAGTTGGACTCCAAAGCCAACACACTCCGCAGCTCCTCTTTATACACACACACACACACACACACACACACACACACACACACACTCCAGCCACCGGCCACACACTGCAGTCAGTATCACGACTGACTGCTGGATCAATATTCATTTATTAATCAAGCAAATAAATATCAATCATTACTTTAAACTTTATTAACCCCAAAGTCATTTTTAAAATCTAAAACTGTCCCAATATTTTCTCTAACCCGTGAAGCGGATCCCCAGCGGGAGTGTGTCGCGATGGGTTCAGGTCAGGTGAGCGATGGACTGTTTACTACACACACACACACACGCGCACACACACGCACACACAGCCTTTCAGATTGTTTGTGGCTGCTGCTCTAATAGAAATTACATAATTATTGAACATTGCTGGCCCATTTCATATTTATGGTTCAATACTGTGCTCTGGGCCCCGTCGCATTTGTGTCTGCTTTGGAAATTAGGTGTTTAAAATCTTGTATGAGTGAATTTGTGCAGTCAATTTGTCAGATTTTTAAGGATCTAAAAGCGACAGTGTGTGGTAATTTTTTTTAATGCAGAAAACTAAATAATCATTGTGAAAGTAGATGTTTGCTCTTAAAGCAAAGGAATACGTGTTTTTTCAGTGCAATAAATCAGTCAGAACATAGTCGCTGTGTTCTGTGTTCACTGTCAAGAGAGGTCAGGATGAAATCTGGATATTTCTCTGCTTCCTCCTCCTCTCAGTGCTAGTTGAGGAGATGATTTCTACCCAGCTGTTCAGCATGTTCAAGGCAATTTCCTCTAGCTGAGCCCGTCAGACTTTCTGTGTGTCCAGATCTTCTCTTTGCGTATGAATATTAATGTTGTGATCTTCTTACCGAGCCCATAATCCCACCGGGACAAAGACACCAGTCCATAATCCCGAGTCCCCGCCCACGACACAGCAGAGCAGAGTGATTTAACAAATTACACCCCCACTAGTGCTGAAACGTCTCCACATGCGAAGCCCGAGCCCAGACCCTGGCAGAACCAGCAGGGAGAGCACGGGTCCCCTCCCGAGAGCCTGGATCACAGTTGATCTCAGGTCCCTGGGCCATAATTAGCCTTCATTGAGAGGAGATTGAACACCAGGTCGGCCTCGGACCCTGATCCAGACCCAGCAGAAGCTCCGGTTCACTCTTGTTATGGTCCAACAAAAGGCCCGGACTCCTCTTCCTCCTCTGGTGTGTTCTTTCTCAGCCTCTCCCCCCCTTATGTAACACTGCAGTTCTGTAAAGCTGCTGATGGGACAGATTCAGCCCTACACACACACACACACACACACACACACACACACACTCCTCCGGTGGTCATCCAGATCACACTGTACTGTGATTTTTCGTTTTTTCTGCTGTCCTGGTTCCGGGTCGATGACCTTGCCCGCTGTCCTCAGATGCTATCGAATTCTGATGGCGCAAAATCCTGCATCCTTTCCAGTGTGACCTCTGCTCGGCGATTACTTCACTTCTGCCATCCCTCTTTTTCCCCTCGTTCAGCCCCGCGCCCACGCCGCTGGGATGCCCTGCAGAAGCACAACAGGAGAGAGGTAGCTGGATGCACCATGTGACCCCGCCAGCTGTTGCTGTGGGGGGGGGTGAGAGGTGGGAATGAGGGATGAGCACATGAACAGGCTGTGATATGAGGAGGGTGCGCACGCACGCGCGCACGCACGCACCTCTCCTCCTGATTCAGCGGAACAGATTTATTCGTCACCTCTCCCCGCAGCTCCTCAGCCACAACTGCTGCTAAACACGACCCGGCGCACAAGCTGCGCCGCCCGCCTGCACTGCGTGCGCGCACCGAGGGTTCGGCTCGGTTCGGCTCGGCTCGGCTCCGTTCGGCTCGGTTCCTCAGACGCGCCGCAGCGGCGGACGATGGGAAACCTCGCGAGCATCGGGGGAATCGACGCACCGCTGCCGAAGTAAGAGCTCCCTCCCTGCGCACAGCACCTCCAGGACCTCCCGCCAGGAGATGTTCCTCATTATGGGATAGATGCATAGGTCAGGCTATTGCCATGGATACCAGCACGCGAAAATTTACAGTGCGGAGATGGTTTTCTATCTACCTGAAAAACAAGGCTGCGAGGAGCAAGAACAGCCCCGGATTCTGTCAGCTGGAGGTTAGTCAGTCTCCTAAACTCACCACAACCCAACCGTGTCTTTTTCTGTGAATCTACCTGCAGCAACCCGCGTTTTTATTGGTATTTCTGAACGGAATGTGCGTGCGCCGAGTGCGGGATGTGTTGTGGGTCGGTCGTGGAGTCTCTGCAGAGCCAGCGCGAACGCAAAAAGACAGAAAGGTGTGGAACACATAGACAGACCGATCCGGTGGACGGCAGCGACAGTGGATCTCTATTTATAGCCCAAACACGGCGAGGGGCTGCGGGTGGGGTGACGCTGTTTGCGCCACATCCACCTGCGTGTGCGCGATATAAATAGATCCGCGCTGTTGACAGGTCTCTGTCTCCATTTGTCTGGCTGCTGCTCCCCCCGGCTGGCATGTGTCGGCCCGGGTCTGTCCACCTGTCCTGCTGACTGTCTGGGACGTCACGCTTTGGTGCGTCCTGGGAGGAAATCCTGCACGAGGGTTTGGCATCAGCATCACGTTCCACGTCAGTTTGGGAATGCTGGGATGCACCTCCTGCAGAGCTTGTTGCTTGTTGCGTTTTTTTGTTTTTCCCTCTTTCTTTCCACCACGCACTTGTCGTGCTACCCCTCCAGCCCCAGACGGTGACAGCAGGCGTGGGGCCCCGGGGCCAGATGTCGCACATCCGTCACGGTTGGCGCAACAGCTGCCAACGGAGCAGAATACAGCAGGAATAAAGGTTCTGTGGCCACACTACAGGGAACCAAGCAAAGGTTCCTCTGCTGTCCAGTTGTGAAATATTAGACAAGTAAACAAAGATTTCTCATAGTTTTCATTCCTTAAACTATCTGAAATGGGTCAAAATGGGTCGGCTTTGTGACAAACTTAAGGTGTGCTGGATAAAATGATACAATGGGGTTAAAAATCTCATGCAGCCAAAAAATAGATCTAAAAATAGATTTAAGATCTAAGTTGAATTATTTTAGCTCCATGTGTTTCAGCTTTAAGAAATACAGTCATTAGGCCGCAGGCACAGCGCTATTGGGTTGGTAGCGCTGCTACGCAGGCTAGGATTTTATTTTAGTCACAAATAAAACATCAACTTCTTTTACTCTCTGAGTAATGCGGTACAACAAATGCTAAATCACTTCCAAGGAAGAACAGATTGGATAGAGGGTGACAGAAAATGATAATGAACTAACTACATTTGCAGGACGCAGACTTCCTGCCGACACTGACTGCTGTTGGTTCATCGTCCCTCAGTGAAAGTGGATTTTGAAGGCGCTTCACTTCATTGGCCGATCCGTCGTCACACTGCCGTCGGCGTTCAGCGTTCCACCTCAGCTGGTGTGTGAGCTCGTCTGCTCCGCTGGACACAGCAAATAACCTGAAACGGGGCAGCATCCTTAGCCCTGGCTGCCCAACACCATCCAGCAAATACATAACCCTCCGCTCTAATCACTGGCCTTTAGCTGCACGCTGATGATTGACTCATTTCCTGTCAGGGTTGTTATGGGTGTCACAGGTTATATAATGGCTGTTTGACTGCTTCAGAATTTGAAATGTAACCGCCAACCACTAAGCCTCCTTGTGGCCGTAGTTTCTTGGGGTTTTTTTTATTTCTTTTGCTGTTTTCTCAGCTCCTTTCTCTTCGCCCTCAGGATGACAGCATCCTGAAGGAGATCGACATCAGCCACCATGTGAAGGAGGGGTGTGAGAAAGCAGACCCTTCCCAGTTCCAGCTGCTCAAGGTGCTGGGACAAGGCTCCTACGGAAAGGTGACCGATGCAGACTGTGTAGCCTCACACGCTGTCAGTGTCTCAGGCTTTTGGGGGTTTTGCTTTTCACTTCGAGAGATAGATGTCACATCCAGGCTGCGGCCATACTGTCCCTATATCCATCCATCCATTATCCTACCCGCTTAATACCCTATGCCTATCTCCTGTCCCTATATGGTGTCCTAAATAATAAGAGTACAAGAATAAACCATAGATGTGTAAAACCCATACGTTAAAGAATGGGATGGATGAACAGTGATGACAGTGATTGCATATATGGTCAAAAGGACATGAATGCAGTTTAATTCTAACACTAACACTGAGAGAACAAAGTCCTCACAACACTGATGATGTAATGTCATTTTATTAGAAGCTTTGAGCGTGCATATTTACTTTGCGGTAATAAATTAAGCTGCCTAAGCTGCTCTTGTCACACGGGGGCTGCTAGCTGGATTACTGAACTGGACTGAGCTGTTTCTCCTGTCTCGAACTGGTAAAGATGAAGACAAACACAAGGAGCAAAGGTGGACGTCGGCGCCAGCGAGCGTTCGGCTCAAATAGTTCATGTTGCACCACCGTCGGTCTGACTGATGCTTCTGTCACTTGGATGATTATGATGTGCTGACGGTGGAGGTGAAGAGTATGTGACATATGATGATGATGATGATGACGTGATGAAAAGAATGATGCTGATGATAACGCCGGCTGTGGTGTAACGCTGATGATGCTGGTTGCAGGTGTTTCTGGTGAGGAAGATCAGAGGAGTGGACAGAGGACAGCTTTATGCCATGAAGGTCCTGAAGAAAGCTACTCTGAAAGGTGCAAACCAAGAGCTGAGATCTGAGATGACACTGAAGCCTGAAACGCTCTAAAATGTTCTGCTATTGCACCTTTTTCTCCAGCCTGTAGAACAACAGGCTCCTCACATTCAGCTCAGCCACGTCTGAGATTTCTCCTCTCTGAAACGTCAGCTGCATGTTTAGAATCCCAACAACCCGTTCAATAAGTAAATCATCCCAAAAGGTGATCATAAAATGGTTTTAAAGGACACATGTGAGTGTTAGAACCGCCCCGTTGTGACCTACATTCAGCCCATTTGGTACCAGAGGTTGGTTTGTAGTTGTTATGCAGATGACCTCAAAAGGGCTGATAATAAATAAGGATGGATGGAAATCTCTCCTTTTTAAAGGAGGTAGAGCAGCTGCTGCAGTCGTTCCGCTGTTTTTGTGTAAAGCACATTTAAGCTCAAGTGTGTTCACAAAATAATAAGGAATGAAACGCGTGTTTCCTGCACTCTCAGTTCGGGATCGGGTGCGATCTAAGATGGAAAGAGACATTCTGGCCGAAGTGAACCATCCATTTATAGTTAAACTGCATTATGGTGAGTCTGACATTTACCTTCACCAAGATGCTGACACCTTCACTCTCATATTAACTTAGACACGCCTGTGTGTGTGTGTGTGTGTGTGCGCGCAGCCTTTCAGACAGAAGGAAAGCTCTACCTGATTCTCGACTTCCTCCGAGGAGGTGACCTTTTCACTCGTTTATCAAAGGAGGTGAGTTGATTCTGCCCTTTAACTCGCCTCTCTGTCCACGAGCGTCGTCGTGACGCTGTCGGGCGTAACGCCAAAGAACGTGCAGTGATGCCATTTGTTGCATTTTGTCCCCTGGGAAGGAAGGGAGGGTAAATCCAATGGAGGAGCGACCCAGCGGGTGTGTGTGTGATGGGCTGCGCCGTTCCTGACGCTCCTGCCATGTTCCATGTTGCAGGTCATGTTCACAGAGGAGGATGTGAAGTTCTACCTGGCAGAGTTGGCTCTGGCTCTGGACCATCTCCACAGTCTGGGCATCATCTACAGGGACCTCAAACCTGAGAAGTACTACCCACACCGGAACCACTCATCCCACAAAAACGTTCTTCTTTAGAATAAACGCTGTTTCCCCCCCAACAGTATTCTTCTGGATGAAGATGGACACATTAAGATAACAGGTCTCTCTGTCAACCTTGCTTTACTTTAATGTTCTCAATTCCCTGCTCACTCCCCTTCTCTTTGTTCCAGACTTCGGTTTGAGTAAAGAGGCCATTGACCACGACAAACGAGCGTATTCTTTCTGTGGAACTATTGAGTACATGGCTCCAGAGGTGGTGAACCGCAGAGGACACACGCAGAGTGCTGACTGGTGGTCATTTGGGGTTCTCATGGTAAAGAACTCTTCCGAAGCTTTACCGACTCCAAGTTCAGTCCGATTCCATCATCATTTGCACATTTATGCGCGATGTAAGCGCCTGGGTGATATTCCAGTGTTTTGGACCATTTACTTGGCATTTTTGGCAGTAAAGCTCCTTAATTACCGCATCAGGCAGATTAGGTTCCATCACTTTCACTAATCGTGCATCTGTTGGGTTCTGCTTGTTTTCGTTGCTGGCTTATTTTTCTAATACTGAAAATTAGGTTAACACTTACTGACAGCTTGCAGCTACATCAGGGCATCAGGGAAAAGTCTCACCCCATCTGCCCTCAGATGCTATTAGCAAAATATACAATTATTACCTCAAACAAATAGAGGAAATGCAAAAAGAATTTTAAAAGGCAGTTTGCACTCTGTGCAGATTCTGCTAAATGGGAAGGAACCAGTCAGTTTGTATTTAATTTAATCCAGTACACAGGTGATTAATATTTACTGTATATGATTTTAAAGGGTATACAAATCTTATTAACTTAAAATCTAACTTGAATGAGTAAGAAAATAAGTAAATGATCTTTATGATCTCTCATTTAGAGTTATTGAAGTCATACAAAACCACGTCAGATGGCTGTAAGAAGTAATAATCTTTTGTTTTTCAGTACGAGATGCTGACAGGCTCACTACCCTTCCAAGGAAAGGACAGGAAGGAAACAATGGCACTGATTCTAAAGTAAGTCCTTTTACACTGGCAGTCATCACACACACACACACACACACACAAAACCTCCTGTTGTCTGTGCAGGGCAAAGTTGGGGATGCCGCAGTTCCTCAGTCCTGAGGTGCAGAGTTTATTAAGAGCGCTCTTTAAGACTGGAACCCTGCGAATCGACTAGGTAATACTTACACTTCAGAGTGGAAGTGCTACTGTAGATGCAGAGCAACGTTAAGGATGATCCAGTTTGTCATTTGTGGCAATCTGTGTGTGATTAGGTGCAGGACCAGATGGAGTGGAGGAAATCAAAAGACATCGGTTCTTCGCCTCCATAGACTGGACGTGTAAGTGTGCTTACAGATATTTAAATGGGCAAGTGTTTAACATTGTAACTACACTTGTGATTACATCCAGGTCATGTTGGAGTTTAAACCATCAGACACCCTCATTACATCATTTACTTAGACTACACTGTAATTAAATATCCTTTTTTCCTCTTAAAGTCTACAACTTTGCCTGAACACAACATGTGTAAAGTGAAGTTAGTTTTGACCTGTGTGGGGCTGTTTTTATTTTAAATCTGCACCACATTGTGGTCGCTGTGGTCTTTCGGTTTTGTTATTCAAACCTGCAGCAGGTTCCCTTCCCCAACATGAGTACACAGAAATGAGAAGCGCAAATGTGTAGCTTAACTGATTCATAGTACTTGTTACACAGATAACAAACCAGTCAGCTGGACTGTGATTTTAACCTGCCTTTGTCCCAGGTTATTATGCACCGCTGATGATGATCAGATCACTGAAGCGCCTCCGCCTACAGTAAATGTTTCTACGGACGATGCTGGCCTGCTAACAGGCCAGTCCGGTGTAGTGCGATATTACTATAACTAAATACCTCGTTAAAGTAAAACACTGATGGCGATCAGATCAAAGTTCGAATACACTAACTGTAAATGTATCGATTAACCCTGCTGTTATCAACAGATAAGTTAAAGTAGTGCATGTGCCTGTCATCCATAATGTCATCATTTATCTGCTCTGGCACTTTCGTACTTTTCTGACAACCTTTTTGCTGCTGGAACAGTGCAATTTCCCCACATGTGGGACGACATAAGAAAGCTCCATAATGTCATCATCAGAACTATAGTGTACAAACAAACCAGAGTGGTAGTTTACCACGAGTTACTGAGGAAAGGTTGATGACTGTTGTTTTTCTCAACAGAAGCTGTACCAGAAGGAAATAAGGCCGCCATTCAAGCCAACGGTAGGAAGACCTGAAGACACATTTCATTTTGACCCCGAGTTCACCTCCAGGACACCCACAGGTAACTCTCACACACACACACACACACACACCATCACAGACGTGCATTGTGTCTAAGGTCAAATGAAGGAGTCGACTTGATGGGTTTTATTATTTGTCATTAGACATCAGTGAGAAGTGTTAGCAGCAACTGCTCATATCCGTGTGTGATTGTCTTTATAGACTCTCCTGGCATCCCCCCCAGTGCCAACACACACCAGTTGTTTCGCGGGTTCAGCTTTGTGGCAACCAATCAGATTCCTGAGAGCACCGTTGCTACGGTAGCACCATCTCGACAGGATGTGAGCAACCCCATTAACCCAATATCAGAGGTACGAAAAGTCTACATGTGATTATTGAAAGATGAGAAATGAAAACATTCTACATACCTGTGTGTGTGTGTGTGTGTGTGTGTGTGTGTGTGTGTGTGTGTGTGTGTTTTCCCGACAGCATCTCCGTGGTGATGTGGCTTTCAGTGACGTTTATGAGCTTAAAGAGGAGGTTGGTCAGACTACAGCGTCTGTCTGCAGGAGATGTCTGCACAGAGTTACAGCTGTGGAGTATTCTGTGAAGGTAGCCGCCTCCAGACGCTCACAACACTCCTGTTTGAGTACAATAGCACAGTACAGTTGGGAGTGTACAGTTTATGACCAACAGCCTGGATTTCAAACACTAACACCCACCAAAATGGTTCTACTACTCCCTGTTTATTTAGGATTTTAATTGTCTTCTCATTTTGTCAGATAGATTGAGAGGGTGAGAAAAGACCCATCCGAGGAGATCGAGATTCTGCTACGATACGGTCAACACCCAAATATTATTAACCTGAAAGATGTGAGTTACACACCTGTGAGGTTTAACTAAGAAGAGCCAGCCTTAGCTTTACAATACCGCTCTTTAATCTGTGTGTGTGTGTGTGTGTGTGTGTGTGTGTGTGTTTTATTTGTTTTCAGGTGTTTGATGACGGCCAGCGTGTCTACCTGGTCCAGGATCTGCTGAGAGGAGAAGAGCTGCTGGACAGAGTTCTGGGGCTGCCAGATTTCACCGAGAGGGACGCCTCGGCCATCATGTGCACCCTGACCAAGACCGTGGAGTATTTACACTCACAGGGGGTGAGATGGACGCGCACAACTCAGACCCACAACTGCTTCCAGGCCGCCATCGGTGGTTCCTGTGAGTCTGGGTTTCATTTGGTTTCTGCTGACCTGTCTGTTCTCCTTTCCAGGTCGTACACCGAGACCTGAAACCTAGTAACATTCGTTACTGCGACGACGGCGGGCTCCCAGAATCCATCAGGATCTGTGATTTTGCTGTTGCCAAGCAGCTCAGAGCTGAGAACGGCTTACTGATGACCCCGTGTTACACGGCGACCTTCATGGCTCCTGAGGTACACAAACATCAGCAGGCAGACAGAGTTTAATCTGGCTGTGTGTTCCCTGACAGCACGTGTGTGTGTGTGTGTGTGTGTGTGTGTGTTTTCAGATTCTGAGGAAGCAGGGTTATGATGCAGCCTGTGACATCTGGAGCCTGGGGATCCTGCTGTACACCATGATAGCTGGGTTGGTTTTTATTTCCAGGATGTTCTGTAAGCTGCTAAGGCTCACAAGCCAGGAGATCCTGCAACCTTAGAGCACCCTCAGTCGCTGTCACCCACTCAGCTCTGTGTGGTTTTATCTCCACTTGCCAGCTTCAGCCCTTTTGCCAGCAGTTCTGAAGACACGGCGGAGGAAATTCTGGCTCAGATCGGGAGCGGAAAAGTCTGCGTTACTGGAGGGAATTGGGAGCTGGTTTCTGATGCTGCCAAGGTAAAAAAAAATATCTGTAAAACGAGGCGTTATAATAGACAAAACACACTAATCATTAAATACTGTCTCAGGACATTGTGACCAAGATGCTTCATGTGGACCCTCACCAGCGGCTGACGGCCCCCCAGGTACCATCAGCACGCAGAAATCTCCAGCGATGCTCTAGCAAATATGTGCTGTATGGTGTCAGTTTATCCAACAGAATTTTGTTTTGATGGTCTCCAGGTTCTTCGTCACCCTTGGATTGTCGATAAAGCCCAGCTGTCTGACAGAGCTCTCACCAGACAGGACGCTGACACGGTCAAGGTCATGGTCGCCGTTGTTTGTCGTGGTTCCCGCTAGGTGGCGCCGTCTGCAACCTTTTCAGCGTCTAACGGTGCCATCGTCTCGTTCCACCAGGGGGCGCTGTCCGCCACCTACTGCGCCCTGAGGCGCTGCGCTCCTGCGCCGGTTCTGGAGCCGGTTCAGGCCTCCAACCTGGCCCAGCGGCGAGGCATGAAGAACCTGGGGAGCAACGAAATTCATCCGAACATTCAAGAGTAGGAGCAGCCTTAAACATTTCCGCACGGCTGCAAACAAGCCCCCACCATTTAAGAAGTAGTCTTTTTCAAGAGGCCTCCTTATTAAGTGCTTAGAGATAAGTAAAAATGAATGTAGCAGATAAAAAAAGATTTTATTCCAAAGAGTGCACAATCAAAGAGCCCACTGATGCTGACTTCAAGGTCAAAGTTTTGCTTCAAAGTCGCCGTTATATTTTCCTCTGTAGTATATCTCATAATTTTTAGCAAAGTCTGAACATTTTAATTAGACAGATTTCTGTCTGATTTCTGTTTTGAAATATAGCAACATCAGTGGTGCGACATCAGCAAAAGAGTCACAGTCTGCTCTAAATCCACCAGTTTACAGTCTGATCATTCTCCACTCCTGAATGACACAAATATGCATTTAGATTAGAACGGCCACAACAACAACAGCTCCTGCAGTATCACTGCAAATACAGCTGCTATGTGTTACTGTAGCAATGTGTTTGAGTTAGTTTGCATGATGTAAATATTCTACCCAAAATAAGGTATTAGTTAAGTTAACAATACCACATGTGATGACACATATGGATAATAATGTCTTTTTAAAATGCAGCCTTTACCGTTAAATGTGCCAGTCTGCAGTTAGGTTTTTTCATAACCTGATTACAAATGTGAACTGGGTGTATTTGCGGGGGCGTTGACAAATGTCAGATTAGTTTTGCGGCCAGTTTTATCTTTTTTTAACTCCCCAGTGTGTGCTCTTTATCTTGCTGCCTCTTTTGTGTTGTTCGTGTTGAAATATCCCAGCAACACCGTGTGTGTGTCCTTTTACATGCTTTATAGTGAAAACTAGATTATACTTTTATCAGCAAAGAGAAGTGAGGACTTTTCTTGGTTTTCACACTTTCAAAGGTATGTTTATAGGTTTCGGAATTGAAATTAGATTTGAATTAGTGTTTAGGATTAATTTAGGGTCAAGTGTTTTGTTGTAATGGTTAAGATGGCCTAATTCAGAAGGATGTGTGTATTTATGTGTGTGTACTTGGTCTAGTTTTGTCGCCACCAACGCTTCTGTACTGTCTCTTGTACATTGTAAAATGTTGTTTGCAGGGGGAAAAGGTAGCTAACGTTTCAGAGATGTCACCAGTTGAATGCAGACTTACTGGGCAGACCAGTATGTGATGTGTAATCACGGTAGCAGAAATACAACTACTCTATGTAGCATTTTTGCAGATCTGTAGAGACTATTTATGGTAGCAGCTGATCTCCCCTGGTTACGAGGTAGAGCTATAAATATCACTTTACTCATTTAGACTAAGAGCCGAGTGTACATACAGCTGTACAACTGTCAGCTATTAGAGCATCTGTAAATATTGTGTTTGCAGATCTATTGAACTTGTATAGAAAACCATGTGCATCCATTGCTGAGTGTACATACTGTCTATAAATGGCCAATCACCAGAAATATTGGCTTTACATTTTTGCTAATAAAATAAATACATAGAAATAGAATTTATTTAGTGTCTTTTATTGATTATTACTGTTGTGACAATCCTATTGTGTTTACCAGAGAGACACTTACCACATGCATTAAATAATGTTCACTCTAAATTGAAACGTTAAATGCGTAAAGACGCTTTCGTCCGTTTTTCTGGCTCCTTCAGCACCGGATGAGGCCACTAGATGGCAACCAGCCATAGCTTAAACTCCCACTTCCAGTTTTGCCAAAAGTTTCCCCTTAAAGACGGAATCCTTAAAAATGGCTTTAATTTCTACCCAGGGGCAGACTCACCCTCTTCCACAAAAGCTTTTAGCGGGCGCTGAGCTGATGTGTCAGGTGGGTGTGGCGGCCTCATCAGCCTGACATTTAAGTGCAGTAGAGCTCCGAGTGGAACAGCAATGGAGGATATGAGGAGATACAGATGACAAGCCCCCCTGTGAGGATGATTGCGGTGGAGTGACAAGAAGAGACCAAACAGCAGATAGAGGGAGGAGAAGGTGTCAGGAGGGGAGAGATGAAAGGCAAAAGAAAGAAAAAGAGCTCAGAGAAATAAAAACTCAACCCAGCAATTACAGTTTGGTCTGTATGTAGATAATCTTTCTTTTTTAGGTCCAACATCTTATTGTAACTCATAGGGTCATGTGTGTGTGTTTTATGTTGTGTTTATAGTCAGTGACATCATGGGTTGGTCTTCTAGGATCTTTAAAGGACGTGTCGTTCTAAACATGCTCATAGCTCAAACAAACAGCAAATTGTTCAGTTGCTAGTAAGACCACCGTCTGGCTGCACGGTGGATAAAAGAGTAGAGTCAAAAAGCAGAACTCAACCTCTGACCTTTCAAAACAAAGAAAAAAAGGCCAGATTAAAGGTAAATACTCACAGAGGTCGTGCTGGATGCTCTTCTGCAGATAAGGTGATAGCGCGACCTGAAATTTAAAGAAAAATCACAAAATATTTATGGATTATTGATATTCGAACAGGCCTGTTGTAAATACAGACTGAAATAAGAATGCAGAGAAGATGCAAAGATTACTTTTTATTCACTTTTCCAAGGTCAGTAACTAGAAGCTATATGCATCACTTGTGGGACTGTGAGTTGTGTTTTTCATATGGGCCTTACTAAAAAGATAATAAATCAGTTCTTGGCTCTAGACACAGTTTCAGCATTAGTGAGAGACATCTGAAAAGATGACTCTAGGCGGAGGGCCTTTTTCATAAAGGCTTCCCTGACCTTGCAGTCCTGATCTAGTAAAGGTTTGTCTGTTTGGGTTGGGTTTTTTTAACGTCTGCTTTGGGGACTCTGTACCATCATCAGCACGCCTCCTGCTCCAAAGCTCCACAAACCAGGACAGCAATGCTGCAATTTGCCACTCTTTTTTCTTGGTTATAAAAAAAGGAATGAAAAAACAGAGAGGTATAATGTGAATTCACAAACTGATGCCATCGCTTCCAGGTTTACCAGTGGCAGGTCCCACCATCCTTTAAGTGACCTCCTGGATCTCCATAAATTAATTTCAAAAAGTAAAGTTAAGAATAATATTACTGAATAAGACTAGGGAATAGATTGTCTTGCTAATGTGTTTTAAATTTTACTAGTTTTAAAAATTTGGTAACTCCCCCCATCATTTTTTTTTTTTTTTGTCCAACATCCCTTCGGTGGCTCTGTACTAAACAGAGGACACTTCCTTTACACACCAGCAACAGCACATGACGACAAATGGAAGCGCACGATAACAGCCGCCGTACCTGCATGAATTAACGGTCATCTATCAATAAATGAGAAAACAAATACACTTGGACAAAGGATGGAGATCCCACCATCCATAGCAACAATAGCTGTCCACTATCACACACACACACACACACACACACACACACACACACACACACACACACTGACACCCTGTGGGGTTACAGCTAAACCTGCCACTCGGACATTCACCAAATCAGACGGACAAATCTCCAACAGACGGCTCCTGACAAAGAGATTAACACCGTGACAGGGAAAGTGTGTGCAGCTGTGGGTGGTGGACGTTGTAGCAAAGAGACAGGGGTGGGAAGGGGGGCCAACACGTGGGTCATCACACATTTTGGTTCCACTGTCACGTGTCAGCGTGAAGAAGTCAAAGTCAGCCCTAAGTCAGCAAGATGCTGCAGTCTGCACTGACTGTCTAAGGATGTGTGTGTGTGTGTGTGTAGGTGTGGATGTAGGAAAGAGAAAAATATAGTGAAGGATAGAGCTAAAGGTGTGCAGGTGAAGAAAGTATAGGAAACTCTTACATTTAAAAAATGAATCAATTATCTGCACATGCTCACGGTTGTCTGCAGTGTCACATCAGACCTGCTTCCATCTGAAGTTTAGCTGTAATGAGACCAGACAGACTTTCACACTCATGTTTTACGTCAGGTGTGTCGGAAAACTGTATTTAATCCTAGAGATGAAGAATGCTTGAACAATTTTCAGATATTGGAAACAATCAGAAGATTCAAATCATTAAAATCTCAAGACTCGAATGTAACAACAAGATAGGCTGATCAGATTTGCTATTTAGAAAGGGAGATATTTTACAGTAAATTCACATTATTGGAGTCTTTCCAGCAGGACACTAAATATGAATTTTGAGTGAATGAAAAAAACATTAATAATCCATGTAGACCTAAGACATTGAGACATGATAAGGTCTACTAAACCTGAAAATTTTTGCTGCCCTAATTAGCAGAATTTGGCTTTGGAAATAAGGAAATTTAGAGCATTTGGAATTATAAATTAGTATGATACAGAAAATATTTGATCAACAACGCCAATAGGATTTCTTTCAAATGGCATAAACCTTCCCAACAGCCAACCTGGATGAAATGTTTGACGGGACACAATTTGACATTTCTAGACAACCATTTTCAATAGGCCACAAATTGCAGCAATAACAGTGCCATAATCACGTAATCCAAACACAAATATGCTCTTGAGTCAAAGGTGCCAGCAGAGGATAAGTGAAGCTCTGCGGAAAGTCAATTAATCTTTTTCAGCAGCCCCCTCTTCCCTCCACCCTGCTTAAAAGCTTCATTTACCTCCTATGGAGAAGAGATAGAAACACCATTAGTGAGATGATGGCAGGACTGGAAAGGGGAAAGGAGAATCTCACAGATGGATGAGCTGAAACAGTATCCCCCCCCCCCATCTCCTCAAAAAAGTGTGTGTGTGTGCACGCAAAAGGCGAGAGCATCTTCTGCATGGGTGAGCTCAATTAGTTTCTATCTTTGATTATCAAAAGGTAGTGGCGGACAACTTTTAAAAGCGGAAGTGCAGCTCAGTGGTGGCGGTGGGGGCGACAAAAGGTGGGCTGAGCCATGGAGTTCAGCGGGATTTGGGCCGATGAGAAGGAAGACGGGCTGATTGAGGTACATGGCTTACATTTGGGGATGGGACCCTAACCATTATTTCTATATTCAAGATAGTGTCTGGGTGTGTGTTTGTGTGTGTGTGTGTGTTCTGACCTCTTTCACAGTGAGACCCCCCCCCCCAATTGTGCTCCAGTAGCCAGCCGAGCTCAGTGAAGCAGAGCCTATATGCTCAGTGGCATTTCACACACCCAACCGCGTGCATGTAAACACACAAGAATACCATTTATCCAGCTGGGGTCTCATGACACACACACACACACACACGGGCACACAGGCACAAACACACATAAGGATGTTTGGTTGAATACTCAAGACCCAGATAATCAAACCATATGCAAATCGGCCAGATCCCGTCTTTCCATACAAATTTCCAAGTCCAATGCCCCACTGTGGATGCTAATGAAACCCACACCACGTATATATCACTGCATATGGAGGCATTATCATGTATATGTCTTGACATTTCATGTGAAGCCACCTGAGCTAATCAGTGTTGTGGTCTTGCCAATCAAGGTCTGACATGTTTTCTTCTCTTGCTGCGAAGCCTCATGGCTGGCGTTAGGGTAGCGGGCTTTTAGCTGGCTTAATGAAGTCTCTGCTAATGAAAGGTCAAGAAAAATCTGTAGGCAGGAAAACAGACAGACATACCGAAGGCTGCAGACACCAAGGGTTGACCACAGGCGGGAGGGCCGGTCATAATCTTCCTAATTACACAGAGCTTCAAGGGTCAACCCCGAGGAGCAAACACAAGTCAAAAACATGTGTGTGTGTGTGTGTGTGTGTGTCGATATCTGGTCTACTGCATGTGTTGGTAGAGCTCTTTAGGGGACATCAAACAAACCACCGAGGACCCTGCCAACAGCGTCTCTTCACGTGAGTATGCAGCTTTCTCCGGCTGGCCTCACTTAGCAACAGTGTGAGCGAGCGTGTCTGTTTGCACTAGTCCAGCGTGTAAACAAATGCTTTGTCCCAGTTAACTAGGTCCCAGTCGGACCACCAACCTATCTGGCGTGGGTCCGCCGATGCTGGTGTGCATGCGTTTGGGTTGCAGTGATACATGTGTGGGCATATGTGTGTGTGTTGTGAGTGTGGCAGCCGGGGGGATAGCATGCTGCTGCTGACACTGGGCCTGTCCGCCTGGTGTGCCCCCTTTCTGCACCAGTAGAGCTGGCACTGCCTCCTGCCTCTGCCCGGCCGACTCACAGCACGCCAGCTGGGCGCTACCAGGAGAGGCCCTGCAGAGAGAGGACGCAGGTCAGCCGTGACAGAGGGATTCAGAGAGAGAGAGGGAGAGAAAAGGGAGTGAGAGAGAGGTGGAGCACTGTGTGTGTGTTTACAGAACACAGATATGTACAGAAAGAGAAGAGGTGGTTTTTATTACCTCACCTAGACCTAGGCAGGTAGCCCAAATATACATTCTTAACATACGTTAACAGTAACATTCCTCAATTCAGTCAATCTTTTAAATTCAACTACATTTGTTGATGTTTGCTGATTCTCACCATCCACTGGAACACAAACTTGGGGTTATCAAAACCCTACAACACAGGGCCGCAAAAGTACCGACCACATCACAAGGTAGGAAAAAAGAACAGGACCACCTGACCACAGCCCTCAAAACTTGTGGTTACCCAGACTGGGCCTTCACAAAGACCCGCAAGAAACGAGACCCCAGCAATGAAGAGGTGAAGGACAAACGTCACAGCGTTTCCATCCCCTACATGGCTGGAGTGTCGGAAAAATTCAGGAGGATCTTCCAAAAGCACAACATTCCAGTGCAATTCAAACCCTCCAACACCCTAAGGCAGAAACGAATGCAGGGATCTGTACATTGGGGAAACAAAACAGCCACTCCACAAACGGATGGCCCAACACAGACAGGCCACCACGTCAGGACAAGACTCAGCCGTCCACTTACATCTCAAAGAAAGTGGGCATTCCTTTGAGGACAACCAAGTGCGGGTGCTGGCAAGAGAAGACCGCTGGTTTGAAAGAGGGGTCAAAGAAGCCATCCATGTTAAGATGGAAAAACCATCTTTGAACAGAGGTGGTGGTCTCAGACACCATCTTTCACCCACTTACAATGCTGTCCTCCATTCTTTTCACAAACAGAAAACAAAACATGCCCACAGTTTCACCAGGGCAAGTGTTACATCACCAGGTGACCCAGCAGTCAAAAGAAAAACCAGGTCAACAACTCTGCCAACGACCCTACCAACGACCCCCGAGACATCCATTCAGGCCACTGGCATACTAATGCAATGACTCTCAGTTGACATTAGCATTCCAATGGTCGAAAAGGGCTATATCTTCAAGCTCTGCACTGTAACGGATCAGAACTGATGAAGCCTTTTGGATAGAAGGCGAAACGTTTTCCAAAGAAAATTGAAACGTCCAGATGAACACAGAATCTTTTCTCGGATAACTATGACCTGGATGACTGAGAACCTACACAGACAACTACATTTGTTACATCAGCAAAGTACTGAATGTTGAGACTTTCATTGCCGTTCACATCCAACATTAACATATCTGTTTGTTGAACCTGCGATGTTCGAGTGAACCCTCACCTCTTGTCTAGGAACAACGATTGTTGTTTTGTTTCCAGGAGTTCTGAGATCTAAAAGAGCCAAAGAACCTAAGAAACACCACACAAGAAATAATGAAAAGTTAAAAAAGAAGATCTTTGCTGCATGACTCTCATAGGAAGAAGGACTTGGTGTAGATTCCGGGTCTCTGTATTGGATGTGAAGTTTCCATGTTCTCCTAATGCTTATGTGCGGTATCTTCTGGTACATGATGTTCTCCCACACCCCAGAAACGCTGACAGGTAATGTTTATATAATCACCTACAGTCTTAAATCACACATCTGCATTCACCAATTCATGCTCATGCACTAGTGTCAGTGGTGGCCTCACATGGCGGTCACATGATTATTAGGCATTACCAACATACACACCAAAGACTCAGCTCCAGGAGTGCAGCTGCTCACCTTGATGTGTGTATGCAGGGGGCCATACAGGAAACAACAACAACCTTTGTATCAGTGGGGTGACAAAACTCTCTCTCTCTCTCTCTTCCTCTCTCTCTTTGGCCAGGTGATTGCTGGGGTAGATTCTAGCCCCCCCACATCCCCGATTAGGAACAAATTAGACTTTAGATTTGCATATGTTTATCCACACATCTCATCCTCCTGACATCTACAGTCTTTTTAGAGGTTCTGTGTTCCAACTCAAATTACAAGGAGGAAACACGAGGACGAGAACAAGGAGAGCGCAATGTTTTTCTTGGCGTAGCATACAAATGCCAGCTAAAGTTAGGCTTGTAGCCCTGCTGGCTTAAAGGATAACAGCTGCTTGCCTACACCTCCACTGACGCGTCCCTGTCAGCCCGTAGCTCCCAGCCCCAGAGCGCTGGCATCGACATCCCAGAGCAGCGTGGCTCTGCCTTCAGCGCTGGAATCAATGCAGAGGTCATTACATCAGTAAGAGCAAAGGCCTCGTCGACTTTCTCCCTCTAAACATCCCACCCTAAACCGCGCCTTCACCACGGCCGCCTCTTTCTCCCACCCACCCCCCGCCACCACCACCACTTTCTCCATGGGCCGTGGGTCTCCGGCTGGGGCAGACTGGCACAGCTGTGCCGGGAGTCATGCTGTCACAAGCGGTTAGGGTGACAGCCACTCACACTTCATAATGTCCCTCTCACAGGTCACCGAGCGACAAGCTAGGTCACCTCGCTCCAGCAGGCCGCCCCAGGGGAGGCAGAGCGCACAGCCCCACACCCCCGCCTCCACCTCTCTGTCAATCCGCCGTCCCCTCCACCACCTCTACTGCCCAGGAACATTCAGAGGCAGGTGGAGGAGAGAGGTGGTCCGTTGTGCTCTCAGGATCATGGTTTGGTTGGGAGCACCGCTGCTGGCTCCTCTGAAACAGATGTTGGCCGGGAGAAGGATTGAAGAGCAACGGCTAAACTTAGAGGAAATAACTGGAATAGAATTGTTGGGAAAGCTGTGAAAATATTTGAACAATCATTGTGCACAAGGAAAGAAGAGAGTTCTGTATAAAAACTGAACGGGATCTCCTAACCCTTATAGTACGTACACAGTAATGACCACAGCCAGAGCGCCATATGTTCCCGACGTGCGTCCAACTGTCATTAATGTGCATTATCTCAATGTCAAGTCTAATCTAGGAGCAATCAGGACAGTAGATATAACATTAAGATTCACAATAATGGGCTCACGGTGACACTTTCTCGCTCTCTAATTGGTTTGCCATTTTCACCTCACGCAAAGCTTTCAGGTCATCACCACTAAAACCGTCAATCTGCTGGAGGTCACGTGACAAAACCGCCGCCTGGCCCTCACTGACACTCTGAACATCTCAAATAACAGAGATAAAAATAGGGGTACTTTGGCTTGTTTTGTAGCTACGCAAAGTAGAATGTGCGGCCCGCGCCAGCTCTTTCTTTTTTATGCACTGGCAAACGATAACTAAAGCATGCAAATTTGGGGCAGCGCGAGCTAATTGGATCGAATGTTTGCAGTTGGATTCAGCTGCGATCGAGAGGCCTCGCGCCTAGTTCACGCTACTCAAACAGTCACGCCCAGAGAGCGCTTAATTCACCGAAGGTGGGCACACACCCACTGAACAATGTGTAGCAATTAATTTCGCTCTCCCTCCCACATCTGGCGCTCTCCATCGTGACCCTGCCTCTGCTGGGCCGCGTCGCTCAACCTAGGCGAGCCCTCGCAATTTCACACGCGAGGGTCTTCAATGAAACGTGACAGGAATACGTGGCATTGTTAAATTGCATTAAAGAGTTTAAAACAATGGATCTGTGTGATCCCACTCCCCCATCGCCCTAAAGAAAACAAAGCAATCAAATGCGCTCAAACGCTCAGTGACAAGTCATGACATGATGCAGTGGCAGCGAGGACACGGCCAGAGAGGGAGAAGCCCGTTGTGAAGCAGAGAGGGGACGAATGTCTCCACAGAATGAGAAGGAACCTCAAAGTTCTGCCTGAAAGGGCAACACAAGCAACAGTTCCTTCAGTCCTCCACAAAGAAAACAAACACTTCGAGTGCCTCTGTTGTGAAACGCATGTTTGCCAAACAGTTGCGGTCATTAAAAAATCGCTGATGTTTCGACCATTTATTGGTTCCTTGCAGCTCTGCGGTAATGAGAATGAAAGGAAAAGTTGCCAACAGTGGACAACAAGGACTGTCTAGTAGAACCTGGTCTGTTCTCTCCCTGGCTACTATGACCACTGAAGGTGTCAGAGAAGACTGAGGTGACTGAGCCATGATGGTTACCGGGCTTCAGTTTGGGCTGAGCTGCTGCCTGACTGGTGTTGAACAGCTGACTGCAACATTCGGCAGGTGGGTTTTGCTCTGTGTACTTTTCCTGCACAAACTATCTCTTCCTCTGGACTATGTCTGCCTCTCTCTCCCTCTCTCGGTGCCACTGTGCCAGTCACCCTGCTCTAGGGCTCTGGAGATATTTCAAACGTATCTGGGAAATCAATCTTACAGCAAACTGAAGGAAAACATCGAATGTCATTGAGCAATAAGTATGAAGCCTGTCAGAGGTAGAGCTCGGAGCTGAGCCTGGGGCAAGCTAGGTCTGCCAGCGTCCCAGCGAGGAGCCTCATCGGCTGGACCTGCTGACACACACACAAACACACAAGGATATTTTCTTTTCCTGGGTTATAAAGTGTATATGCATTTATCAGTTGGCGTTATAAGTCATTATTGAACGAAGGTGAAACCTGTTTGTATTTTTTGAACACACATCTGAAGCAAAACTCCATCGCACCTCCAGAACGCACTCACACCGACAAAACAGATGACATATGTCTCAGTGTAAGCTCATTCATCCACGACACCGGCAACAAGTCACTCTCAGAAGAGAAAGGCCACAAGGTCAAAGGTCAATTGCAGTAAGCTATGGTATTTTCATTCTGCCAACGTTATTTTTTCTTTTAAACTGTGCCATGGCTGTGTGTGTTTCTCACAGATTTAAGGGCCATTTAAAGAGCCCAAAGAGTCCCCTTGATTGCATGAACAGTTTAGAAAAAGCTCTGGTATTGGTTAATAAATAAATAAATAAAACTGTAGCTGTCAGGTTTGGTGAATAAGGAGTTTAAAAGGGGTTTTGAAGAACACTTTTTTTTAAAGAATATTACTTGTGTTCTCCAAAACAAGGGATTTCCAGCAGTCGACTAATGAATCACCCGTTTAGTTACCTTATTAAATGTATTTGCGGCATTTGCGTGACATCCTATTCTGGTTGAGCGGAACCCAGTCCTCTGCGTTGTTCGGAGTTACCAGAACCACGCGGGCAGTCACAGGGAAATGGAAAAAAAGAAATGTGGAGATGGATTTCAGGAGGAGAGAGAGGTCCAGACAGACAAGTGAAGAGAAGCAGAAGTTGATGAAACAAGATGTCGCCACTGATGGGTCATTACACACAAGTAGGCATGGGACACTAGCTGGGCCTCTACAGGCCCCCCTTCTTTCCTGCCCCTTCTTGTCCTCATGGAGAAACCAAAAACAGGATTATACCTCACAGCCTCTTTTGTTCTCACGGTACAGTAAATCCCCACGATGGCTCCTAATTGGCTCTCTTATATCCATATACACATTTGTTTACATCTCAAGGTTAATTGAATTAGGGTGTTATGAGCCTGGGTGGGGAACGTCCATCGCAGCTCAGAGGCATAAACTGGCACAAATCAGGTGAATCCAGTTAGGAGTGTTTACACTTTTCCAGCACAAGGAGCTGATCCCGTCGCTCATTACGGCCCGTGCCAAGATCGGGGCAGCAGCATAAACGCTGCCACATCAGCGGGTCGAGGCTAAGGGATCGAAGAGCGACACTAATTCACAGATCCCAAGTGTGAGAGTTTAATAGTAAAGCTCAGCCATTATTGGCTTTAAAGCGCATCCATTATTTGGTAACTTAGTGCACAGTGTCCGTATCACTGCGCACAGTCCAGGAGACGTGCTCATCGGAACTTAAGGAAGCAGAAAGCAGAAACGCGAACGCACGGAAGAAGTTTGGGGTGCAACTATTCAAAAAAAATGTGTCTGTAGGCGAGTGTTTGTGAGCTGGGTGTGTGATCTGCCAGCAGTTTACAGCTATATAATGACATGTTTGTCACCGTGGACGCACAAAGAAGCGTAGATGAGTACAGTGATGTGATGATAATACCGTGGGACGAAGAGCTTAGAGGCAGAGGCATGTCTGTTTACTGTGGGATGTATGTTCATGAAGTTTCTCTCATCCAGGCTCACTGACACATTTTTCTATTTATTTTTCATACTGTTAATTGATTGTTCAGTTGATGGAAATAAAACAAAAGAAAACTTCACAAGTGTTCTGCAAGTGTACTTTGTGGTTGTAATATTGTGTCCCATATGTATATTATTCTTCACTATGTTATATAAAAGCCACCGATGCAAGCTAACAATTCAAAACAACTCAAAACTTTCAATCTGATGAAATAATTCCAGGCTACTGCTGTCTGAGGGTGACAAGAACATCAGGTTTTTCACACATGAAGTGGAGGGAAAGGGGGGCAGCCCCGAGGGACCTCACATCAGCCTTCATGTGTGCATTTGGACTAGTGAGTGGAACTAAAACCTGGCCCGCCAACCGAACGCACCCTGGCTCCGCTGAGACGCGTGTAAGTGACAACAACAACCAAATTAACCGTGCACACGCAGCCGTCAGCACGCCGATGACGCCAAGCTATGGGCTCAGTCGGCGGGGCCCAGGTCCGCTCTGGTCCACTGGCTCCACTGGCTACACCGAGTTGCGACAAATCGGCACTGTGAAATTAAACCGGGGTGTGAAAGTGGAAAAATCAGATACGCATCAGGTTGGAACACAGCCTCCCTTTCTTTCTCTCTATCTCTCTTTCTCACTCTTGTCTGAATCATCTGCATCAGAACCATCAAACTTGAGATGAGAGAACTATCAGTGATCACATGTATCTTGCCCTTTTCCAATTATGACTAATGAGCCAATCCTCAGTTCAGGATCCTGAAACTTTAAATATGACTTAGTAAATGAAGCCAAACATCAGTTGTACCAAAAACAGCAGCCAAAAAAGCAGCTACAAAAAAAAACGTTGTTCTTTTCTGTTTTGTTTGCAAAGGACAGACAAAAAGGTGGCAAGAACTGAATGGCCACGACTGTAACTTGCTTGTATATTTTTTTTAATGTATTTAAAAATCTCTCTTAAACTCAACTTAATTTATAGAAAAACCATATTTCTGGACTATATTAAGTCAGAAATCACCACGTGACCAAATAACATGCTGCTGCTGCCCCATGCTGGCAACTCTAATAGCATTCTATCCACACAGACCTGACTACAATCCCAGACTCACACACACACACACACACACACACACACACACACACACACACACACACACACACACACACACACACACACACCGCCAAATAAAGTTTTGCCCAACAGCAACAGGCCGCACATGTAATATTGCCTCCTGCAGTTACCTTAACCTTTTTGGGGTCTTCTCTGTCCTGGTATCATCTTTGAAATCCAGCACCCATGAAAACACACACTCGCACAGCAGCTGAGAGAGACAAGAGTGCCCGCATCACACCAGGCCTATATACTCAGCCTGTTTGAGGTACAATGATTACTGATATTACACACACACACATACACACCCTACCTTCATTGCAGGGTATGTGTAAACTCACGATGCAGAAGCAGGTCGCTGCATAAAACACAAGCATATGCTAGCAAGGAGTCTTGCTATGATCTTGCACACCGCACTCCACTAGACTGGGCTTCTGCACGCTACACTAATCCGTATTCCACTGCATTTCATGGGGCAGGGCAAGCTAGTGCTAAGCGATGCACTTTCTGCATTGTAACAAGTGCAAGTGCCTTGTTAGCAGGATGCTAGGCTAGGCTAAAGGAAATCAAGGCCTCCTGCAGTCATTGGTGTGAGAGCCCATTTTCACAGTTCACACCCGACCTGCTAATGGCTGATCATTCATTCACGCTCTCTGTTGATTGTGCAAGCAGGGGGTTGGCCAATTGTACAGTTTGCTAATGTAGCGTACGCACAGGCGATAATCTGCAAGAGCAATAAGCATGCTAATGTTGCACTAGCCATGAAATCGAAGGTCTGGTAATACAATGAAGCAGGTTCACGGGTTAAACTGTAGGCTTAGAAATGGACACAGTAGATTGTGATCACATGTTTTCCATTTCAATTGAGTAAAATTGTGCACCAAAATGCACCACAGTGCTGATTTGTCCATTTAAAGTTTAGATAGAGAAAGCGTGAACCATTTTCCTCATTTACTGCAAATTCATGTGTTGCGGACACAGTTTTACTGCATATGCAGATAGAACTCTACACAACAGAAAGACCCATGTATTTAATACATGATGTTTAACTTTACAATAAATAATGAAGAACTGATATCCGGTTTAAAAAAACAATACTGACATAAAGATGGAGCTATTTTCTCAGCATCAAATCTTAAACGTATGGTTTATTAATCAGGGGTCAAAGCACAAAACAGGATATGAGTAATGGAGGCAGCTAAAGTTGGATCAAATAAGCTCAGAAATCCTGTGCAATATATCGCGGTGAACCACAGTTCTTATCAATTTCACTGTGTAAATTTTGATTTTTGTTAAAAAAGTAATTGCGCCTGCTCTCTGTAAGCTAGGGAATCCATAAATGGTTCAGAAGACTGACCAGCTTCCGGTGTAGAAACATCCCTTTTTATGTTTGAATAACTACATGCGCCGTAATATGAAGGATGCCATGAAATTTAATACATCAGATCATGTTGTTGACAAGGAAGTACAACTGCAGAGAGAAGCTTCTGCATATGAGGGCATCAAGCTCCGGGCAGTATTAGGCCATTAACAGTAAAATGCGCGTTTCCACGCGGTCTCCACAGTTTCTGCGCTCTCCCTGGACTCTGAGATTTGGATTGACGTTAAGCCTGTATCAGTACTTTAGTATTTTCTGTGTCAGTAAGGGGCTGTGAGGCGTGCTGATGTGAAACATGTTGTGTCGGACTCCCTCACAGGTTTTTCACAGCGCATTAGGGGGAAACCTTGTACAGTCAGTCCTTGAGATCACACCACATTTTCTGTACGACTTCACATTTTTACCCTGTGGATGAGTTTGACTCTGCTACCCTGTCCATCTGGATATCCTAACTCATCCCAGAAAGTCCAGTTCTGCCAAACATGACAAACTTCCTCAGCTAGATTGGATTATAGCATGAGAAGGAGCATGCGGCCACGTGCACAGACTAAAGTGCTCTCCGGGCTAAAAAGCGAGTGATAGAGTTGGTGCCAAGGAAGCATAATTAATGCCCCTAATTGGGCCTCTCCTTACAGTGGCGACTGATAGTCCACTCATGGCTGCAGGGCCGCTGCCATGCGCGGTTAATAAGGAGAGTCCTTTTCTTGTCTGATTTCATAAATTTGCTGGCCTTAATGGCAGAGATCTGGCTCAACCACAGGCTTGCCACATTTGTAGCCAATTTACTCCTCCTCCAGACAGGGCCACAGACTAACAAACTGCGCCCTAACAAGTGCCCTCTTTGGCTTTTCTGATTGAGCCTTTGTCCGCTACAAGATGGATTTAACCTCCTGAACCGGCTCGCTCCCCCCCGAGGTCTTACTTACAAGTGCTCTTCTCCTCCTCCCTGTGACCCATATGGCTCCGTGACATCAGCTGGGCAACGAGGTGTGAATCCGTTCCTGTTGCAGGCCCTGCAACAGTTAAATCAGGTGTGGAGCACAACCCGGTTTAGTGAGCTAAATATGTGCAGAAAGAAGCGGTTTGATGTTTTTACATAGCAGTCCAGATTCAATAAATGTAAATAGGAGTATCTTGACTCTGACGCTGATGTGCTAAGATTTATTTCAGACAAGTTAGTTATTTATCACATAAAAGGCGGATGGATAATAAATAAAGAAACCGAATTTTTGAGTCAAAAGAGTGATGTAAAGTTTCTTGGCAGAGGATTCTGCTGAGTGTTTTTAAGACACCTCACCAGCAGGGGTCAGTAGCACACTGCTCTGGGAGCTCCAACGACAACTGAACTTTCTCTCACCAACACATCATCTTTAAGATAATTAAAGCTAAAGAATGTTTCTCTGTGGTATTTCTTGTGTTCTGTATTTCACACAGCAAACAATAACACAAAGTGTCTTGCTCTTTGAAAGGCCGACTTGGGATTTGATCAAACAAACAACACAAACTCATGAAAATAATTGTTTTATGCTTATAGCTCATAATAAAAATCTGCAGGGGGTTCACTAATTTTTGGACAACCGTGGAGTGGAGCTTTTGGTTTTTCCAAATAATTAATGGCCAGTAGGAGGCTGAGCCATCACTGATGCACAGACATTATCTTATCTTGTAATTGTTCAATTCAATTATGTTATTCAACTCAATAATTTGTCTCTTTTGTCCTTTGCTCCAGATTTAGATTAACAATATTACTGCCCCTGTTTTGACATCATTATGATGTCCGATCTGTAGTTCAGTCGAACTGAATTTGCCAACACACTTTATCTCAGATTCAGGGACAATAAAAAAAGAAAAAGAAGAAGTCAACCAAGAGGAGGAACACGGTGTTTTTACAGAAAATGGAGCCATAGTAACGTGTTTCTTGGTATCTGGATGTGGTGGCAGCTTAGCATCCAACTCTGAGGGAGACTGACACACTTTCTCTCTGGGTTTTAACCCTCAGGCAGAGAACTAATTAAGAAGAGACTCTGGTTTTATTTACTGTCAGCCGCCTGTGCCCCTGTGTGTGTGTGTGTGTGTGTGTGTCTGTGTCTGTCAGGAGATCCTGCTGATGAAGCTGATGAGAATTTTAGGATTCTGTTTGAAATACTGGTTTTGCCTCCTTTGAGGTGATTTCTTAGCTAGAGCAGTTTAGCTTAGTCTCACCATCTGGCCCATCATCGTCCAGTCATCCGTTTCCCTACGAAGCTCCAGTTTCTCTTCACGGTGATGCAGCAGGGCGTCAGGTACCTCAGCTCCAGCTGTTGGGAGAACCAGTATGTAATAAAACGCTTGGTGTGATACAGACACGACTGCTTTATCAAGAATAAGATGCAGATGTTCACTGAGCATCTGGATGATGAACCACAACTATTTAAAATTGTCATTTAATAGAAATTAGAGAAATCCTACGGAAATAGAAATGTTTGCATTCTAAATAACCCTACACTGAATAATCCAGCCACATTTACACAACCCAGCATACAGTGTCAATAATTCAGCAGGCCAAGGTCTGCTCCTCTTTGTCTGCATCACTTCATTTATCATTCATAGTTTTACCAATTAGGGAGAATGGTGAGGTAAAACATTCCCACTAGCCTCAATGGTGGACTTGTTGGAGCGAGTCTAATGTTTCTGAGTCAGCACAAGACTAAAGTACTTTTTCTATGGTTCCATATAGTTTAAAACCAGATTATGTAATGGGATTAGATTTTAGGTGCTCCACTTGTCCCTCATGTTTTTAAAACAATTTTATTTTTGAAAAATATTACAATTTTTTAAATTACACAATGTAAACTGAACAAAGCTGTTCTTAATATTCTTTATCAGTGCTCAGATTAAACAGGAACGACACTAGCATGATTAGAAATATGTCAGTAACTGACTTCTAATCATCAGCATTTTATTTGAGCACCGGTTTTAGATGCATTTTTAGAAGTGTGTATTGTTAGATTAAATAAATGCATCTAAAAACAATTACACCCAATCTCAGCATTTATTGAGCCCGGTTTAGAGCATTTCTGGAGTGGGATGGTCCGATAAATAAATGATCTAAAACAATCACACATCGTTTGAAAGACTCTAACTCCTATTCTCCTCTAAAGCTCTGCGTCTGAAACATCCGTCTGTCTCTGTTGTCAGAGGCGTTCGCTGTTAGCTGTTCCGCTAATCCCCACTCCCGCAGCCATTTGCCATAAGCACCCACTGTCTGTGCTGACTGTGGATGGTCATTTGCAGTTAAGATGACAGTGGACATCCTCCACAACATCCGCTTGTGTTGATCAAACACAACCTGCAGTCCCCCACCGGCCCCAAGCTGATTCAAACAGTACCCCAGCGGGACTCTCTTTACGGGGTTCCACCACAGCTCCATTTGCTGCAGCAGAGGTGACACACTGCAGTGACAGGGGCAACCCCCCCCCACCCCAAACCCCTGCCTCATCTCCATCAACATTCATTGAGGCCCCGGTGAGGACCGGGACACGCCAGTCAATAACCTGCGGGCAGCCACTCACTCACACACACACATCATTGACAGCCTGTAAGTGTTAAGAGGAACATCAAGATGAGGGAAAGAAAAGAGGTGATGGACGGGTGGATGGAGGGAGGGAGGAGAGTGCTCCAGGAATGGGAGACTTCCTATTAGTTGCTGTTGCATTTGACAGCGGCGACGCTGTTGCTGTTACAGGGCCTTGATGGCCGAAGTGACCCGGAAAGCAAGGCGGAGTCTGCACAGCTGTGGTCACCGTGGTGATCTCACACAGTGTAATTAATGCACGTAATCAGAGGTGTCTGCATGTGTGTGCGTCTGTGTGTGTGTGTGTGTGAGCGCGTAGGGGTTTGCCTGCTTATTTCAACCAAACAGTGAGTTACAATCTGACAACAGAGAGCTCTGGGTAATTTCCCATCATGCCTCATCAGGAACAGCGGGGGGCCAAGAGCCTCGCCACATCAGCTCACACTCGGACCTGGGTAGAAAATTACCATCATTAAACAGCGACATGCGAGTGGAAAGAGGGGGCCCAAAAGAGAGGGCCTGTGATAGACAATGGGAGGTGAAAAGGATGGAGGACACTTGAGCTGAGAAGAACGGGATGAAAGAAAAGACGATGACTAGCTACAGAAAATGCCAAAATCCGGGTGAAGACAATTGATTTGAAGACAAACCTGTCGCACAAGTCCGTTTTTGGGGGGGGGGCAAAGATTGTAACCAGTTTTCTTGTCTTCTTCCTCCTGTCTTTCTTTTCCTTCCCTTCATTAAGGAGCAGCTGCGATTGTGCTGGATTGAACGGGGACTGTGGATCGACGCGGCCACCCCTCTGAGGATTAATGTAACCAGTGCCCTCTGTGACTCCCACACAGGTGTAGGATTACCGCTGAAACCGGTGAGACACAAGACTGGACCCCTCAAAT
>CAAE01014773.1:465622-479194 GCA_000180735.1 Tetraodon nigroviridis
ACACACACACACACACACCCCCCATGTAAAGGACGCACAGATGCGCTCATGGGAGAAGAGACCCGCATGGACCCCCCAGTTGGCTCCCACCAGATCAAAAAGCCCCAGGAACAAAAGAGAACACGGGAAAAAAAAAAACAAAAAAAAAAACACAACAACACACACACACACACACACCATCTGGTCCTGTGCCTCCTAATAACTGAAACAAGGCACAAGATGTGATGCATTGTTTCCCATCAGTCTGGCAGCAGGAGAACAGTCGGTAACAATGGCGACGATCGCCCAGAAAGCATCACAGGTGTGGTTGGAAACTCAGCACAAACATTAAAGCCTTTGAAAACTGCAAACTATTAGAATACGTGCTCAGAAAAGATTAGTCCGCTCTCTCGCTTTCCGCACCTAAAGTCAATTCTCTCCCTTCTTTTGCCCTCTCCCTCTCTCATGCGCTTTCTTTTCTTCTTCTGTCTTTTGCCCCTGCTGTGTACAGGAGTCAGTCTGACTCTTGATCCTGACATCTGCGTCTTGCAGGAATGTCTGTGTGCTCCCTCTGCCCTCTGATGTAGCTCCAGGAACTAATGGAATGTGAAAGAGACAGACGGGCTTCTCGTCTGAAAATGCTGCCCTCTCTCTGCACACGTGTGTATGTATATGTGTGCACGCATGATCTGTGTGTGTGTGTGTGTGTGTGTGTTCAGAGGGCAATCTTGCTCCCACACTTCCTGTCTGCTTTGATTCAACCCTCTTCCTGTGGCATCCAACCCCTTGCAAATAAACCTAAATAAATGAAGACAAGACAGGGAAGATAACTAACCCTGACACATCAGTTTGGTAGTTTGTACTTGGAAATAAGGAAAAGCAGTTTTTATCCACTAGCCTCCAAGCCAGGCAGTATGGGTTAATCCCAAAACTCCTTCTCTTTCTCTCCCTCTTTTACTCTTTCCTTCTACAGAGAGTCTGAAGGTCTAAAAGGGTGTTTACAATTCGCTAATCTGACTTCAAAACCAGCTTAACTCTGGGAGACATCAAAGGTGCGCGCGTGATGGCCTCACTGATCCCAGTAAGGGGGGGATGTATGATAGACTGGAAACACCGAGAGAAAGGGTGGAGAGGGGTGGAGGGGGAGGAAACAAGATATTTCTGAGGTCTTGTGATGGCTGTCTCACTTGAAAAAACAAGTTTTTAAAAATGAAAAGGAGGATAGCTGGAGTGCACTTTTGTTTCACATCAATATTATGAATCGAGAAAAATGAGATCAATTGAACTGCATCTGCTCATTAGCAAGGTGAGTGCGGTCACTGACATACATCTGATAGCCTTCAAAGTCTATAATTAAATTATAATAAAAGGCATCAGACTGAATTTCTCATATCTAAATTAATGCATCTGCATTTGCTTTTCATAAACATATTCGTTAATAATTGATCGCCTTGATGTTGGGCTGCCGGACGGCTAACGAACGAAGAGGAGCTCATTTAAACAAAACTTGCACGAAGATCTGCACAGGAAAAAATACAGGGAAGGTAAAATTAGTCAGGAATAAATGAACATTGTGGGAATACATTTGGCATTAATTGTCATCCAAAGGTCACGGTTCATTACGTTTCCATTTAAGAGTTTGACAAAATATATTTGCTGCTCACTGAGGTATGCCGGCTTTGTGAAGTAAAATTCAGAAATAACTGTAATAACTATAGCTGTGTTTCTAGGACCTATTAATATCAGATGGAGAGGAGAGAGAAGCCTGGTCTGCAGAGACATTATCGAGACATTCGCACTATTAACAGATGTATTTTTCCTCCTCCACGAACACACAGAAATAATGCAAATTATAATAAATTACCATGTAATGAATAGTCCAAAAAAAAAAAAAAACGGGGACAGTATGATTTGATGGAGATGAGCTGATGCTGCTTGCATTAGTGGGTGCGTAAGTGTGCTGGATACGTCTCAATGCAAAGTTCTTTTGTGTCTTTTCACTTTGTCCCACATTTCTATTGAGCTATCAGGGACGGACATGTGAGACTGCCTCGAGCAAACATCTGCTCACACATGTACGCGCATGTATACACATACACAGGCTGACATGCTTGCCCACACTGGACCGGCCGAAGCCCAAAAAGCACAATGAAAGCAAAAAAAGATTAAAGAATAAAAAGAGGCTAAAACGTGTTTATTAGGCACAGATTTTATATAAGAAGGACATGAAGGGTTGTGTGTGTGTGTGTGCATGTGTGTGTAAAGGAGAGCAGCATGAGACGGAGAGACTCGGGTGGACAGACACTGATTCCCCCAGGTGCACGTTGGGTAAGTCTTCAAGTAATATGGAGTGACAAGGAACAGAAGGAGCCGATTTCTCCTCATGTCATATTCTCTTTCCCTTCTCGCTTCCTGCTTCTTGTCAACAGGACTTTAAAACTGGTGTTTGTTAAATTGGATGTCAGGGTCAGCAGAGGACTTTGTTACATCGAATGCTTGTCTGTCTGCATTGGTGTGTTACACTGTGCATAAATCCAAGTGTGTGTGTGTATGTGCTTAATGCTGTCGTTTAAATGTGGTAACATGCTGTCTCTTGGCATTAGACGGTCAGGGTCACTGAAAGAACCCTGCCATCCTGTAACTTCCAGAAACACAGCATCCATACGTACCATGGTAGACCATTTAATCCATACGTACCATGGTAGACCATTTAACACAAATGCCTCCGTGTTGCTGATTCACTCTTATGAAAAGAAAAGAACCGTCACAGCACTGGACGGCAAAGACCCCGGAGCCTCCGCTGTTCAGCCAAGCTACCGCAGCAGGTCCACCCTGCCTTTCCAGGAAGCCTGAGATGAGTGGGAAGCCCCTGGACATCTCCCCTAATCACTCACCCCTAAATAAATACCTTCCAAATGACCTTAGAGACAACGAAACAAGAGTCAGACCAACCACACAGCCAAACAAGGCCCCCAGGCTTCCACCCAATTTAAATCCCAATTAGATTTTTAGATACTTTCATGAACGCGTGTAGACCCATACATGTTTGTTTGTGAATGCTCTGTGTGTGTGTGTGTGTGTGTGTGTGTGTGTGTGTGTGTATGTGTGTGTGTGTCCAAGTGCCAGACAACCAGCTCTTCTGTTAAACAGGAAAGGTCATTCCTTGTCTGAGTCGGTGTATGTTATTGTCCCGATTAGTGTGTGTGATACTGTTTTGACTGCTATTGTTGCTGTCTCGGAAGCATCTGACCTTTGACTGTGGAAAAAAAAAGAAGGATCACTTTATTGTCGTTGTCATTTTTATCTCATCTGTTAGATTGTTGCAGCTACTCAATACCGGCTCCGGAAGTGTGAAGCAGCAAGAAGTATCTCCCGGCTTCCGGACTGCCGTCGGCCCAGTAAACTGCACTGATCTTTCCAGCTGCGTTCTCTCCAATATCAGGAGGAGCCCAACACAGGAAAAGGAATGGTAACCAGGCCTTCATGATTTTCTTCTTTTGTTTTTACGCTTCTAGTAGATTTAAAGACTGTCATGGCGATGGTCAGCTTCCTGGTTGGATGTCCTTTAATGACATCTACAATAACAGGGCGTTAAGAATTCAATGCACTTAGACGCTAATGTAAATAAGAGCAGATCTACTGACAAAGTCTCCGCAGATGGCCCCTCCTCCTGCAGTTCTACCCAACTCCTCATATACCAGGGTCCCAGGGGCAACAGGTCTAAACAGGTCCCACCTGAATGGGGCATTTCTGGTTGAAGGGTCAGGCCTCTGTCTTTCTTTCTTTCCATCTCCCTCTCTCTCTATTTCTCCTCTCTCTATTTTCTTTATAGTCATGTCCTGCTTCTCAGTGAGAGCATATGAGAGCAGGTCAGCATGTGTTGGATTATTTCTGCAGGCCAGATGGGATTGAGTGGAGCTGACCCACCTGATGCAGCCACAAGGTAGCTGGGTATTTGTTCCCTCTCAGAGTAGCGGAGCAGTGTCAGAAACGTGCAGGTGCACACATTCACAGCTGAAGCAATAGATTCAAGCATGTAGAAGGAGGGAGGAGGGAGCTGCACACATTCAAGTAGTGCACCGTCCTACTGACGCTCTTCTACCCGTTTCCCCCCTCGCTGTGCCTCTAGGTGGCAGTCTTGCCATATCAACCTTTTCCCACAGTATCCAGACTTCAATTTCCATAACAGAAAAAAAGAAATCTCAACTCCCATCTCAGCTAAAATACTGATTTCTGCTAAAACTGTTGAGTTACCTCACAAATTTATATGCAGCATGCCACTTTTAGCAGGAAAAAAAAAATCAAGATATTCATATTTTACGTGGCAATCATTTGTTCAGAAAATGCTACATTTATGAAAGAAAAATCCACAACTTAACATCTATTTCAGTGAACATCACAAGGAATGTATCATTTTTCTGCTGCTTTAGAGATGGAATATCAATTTAAATGAAAGAAAAAAAACCTCCAGCTGACCTTTCCGCATTTGGAAAAAAAAAAAAAAAATCAACCTTAGACTTCTGTTTAATGTTTTAACACAAGCAAGGAAATGACTGGGATGGCTGATACACTGTGTGTGACAAAAAAGGTGAGGTCATCACAGTGCCGAGGATAACGTAGGGTAGCAGCATCACAACCACAAAGTCATCTGCATTCTGGAATTTGTGTCAGGTTTTACTTTGAGCGTCTCGTGTTCTGGTCTGAGATCAGTGTTAGCTTTGCGTGCAGAACACAACTTGTTCCCCATCTAATCTGGCAACCAAAAATGCAGCAAGAGCCTAATGTTTTGTGTGTTTGTGTGTGAGCAAGCCAAGAAACACAATTAGACTCATTATTGTATCCTAGAGATGAGAGAAGTGCAACGTGAGCGTTCCCCTGCTGTGACTTGGCACCCTTCAGAGACAGTGAATCATGTACACATGTACACATTTCCCACAACAATACAGCAGAAGCTCCTGAAACAGCCTGAGCCATTCATACATTGCTCAGCCAGCCAAGCCCAGAGCGCACATTCGTCAGCCTTTGGCAGATGGTATTTAGGATTCTGGCTAACTTACCGCTTCATGCATAGGTACGGGTTTCCGAACCACAGCCCCACAGTCCTTCGCTGAACGCGGCACTCATCACCAGGACAGGTCTTTCTCCCTGTTTGCAGGCCTCATCCAATTAGTGGAACAACAAGAGAGGAGAAAAAGAAAGAAATTAGACTTAGATAGTAAGTATTTATGCAGTGTTTATACACACACGGGGTGCTTCTTATGCCCTTGCTTTCCCCTCCTTCGGGAACCAGAGTTCACCCAGACTCCTCCAGTCTGACAGCTAACGCAGCACTATGTCATGGTGTGCACTGATTGTCTTATCTCCCCATTTGTCACAGTTGAATTGGAAGCAGCCTTGCCTGAAACCTGCTTTCAGACTTTGTACGGGTGACTTGGGATGCATGATGCTGCAATTGTTCAGCTTTCGAAAATGGGGGTTCCGTTGCAAATGTGCTCAGGGTTATTTTAACATACCTCCTGCGTTTAGTACTGCAGTTCACTGCTCTGTGATGGATATAGTGCTAATTACAATTAGCCCGCCACTAGGACATGCTACATGCACAGTGCCTTGTACCCGAGCTGTTCCAGAGGACGACTTCCTGACAAGACAAAGTTTCTACCAGTTTAAATGATCCTTTAAAACAGGACCCAGCACAATTGTAAAAAATGCAAAAGCGCGGCTGACTGGCTCCATGAGATTGTCCTAGCAAGCTGTTGGCACACAAACCAGCACCGATGTCGTCTGTCAGCCCGCATTTTGGTAAACACCGACGTCTACGTGGGGAAAGGGAGTGACAGGTGCATGATTGAGGTACTTAAAAGCAGACACTCTCAGCGACTCTTGTCCTCTCCTCTCATCTCCCCGTGTTGCTGTGATTCTCCTCATGCATTTCTACACAGACATTATATGCATCAGCTCTCTTTCATCTGCCGCCATGTTCATTCTTTTTTCCTTCCTACCCTATCTTGGTTAATTAATGTAGCACACCTTTTGCAAGCTTTAATATTAAATGCAAGACAATGTGGCCTTATTATCGCTAACAGGGCCAGAGTTCTCTGCTTCGGCTTCATTAAATGAAAACTATCAATTTCCAGAGATCTGTGGTGAACTTGTTTGATTCCCCTCAGACTTTGCCTGCTTTTCAAAGACCCTGCATTACAAGTAGGTCCCCTTAAATGAGATCTGTAAAGAATAAACATTAAATATGCATCCAGATCTTCTGCTTGAGCGGATGGACTGAATCTATATGACTGGCTAATGCGTTCCTGTGACGGCAAGCAAACCAGATTGATCATTCATTGCGGTATTTGCTTCATTGGCTATTAACACCCGCGAGGGCCTAAGCATGACCCCACACCCGAACACACACAGACACACACAGTAACACACACACACGCACACAAGAGCTAAACTGAGAGTGAAGTGAAGTGTGCATTTGTGTGTGAGATGGAGGAAGATTCAGATCTGTAGCTGTTGGTTCAGTGCTGGGTAGCAGTGTAACAGAGCGGGTTCAGGTGTCTTAGTATGAATAAGCTATGCCGTATATCGCTATGGTATATCCTCACCAGGGCACCGTTCTCTGTATTTGCCACACTCACTAAGCACATTAGGTTACAATGCTGCAGATGAAAGAGGAGGCATTTATCCAGATGGCTTTTAAATGAAGGAAAGCCAGGCCCCATCGTATCAGATGTGGACTTCAAACCAGAGTCTGTGCACACATGCGTCCCGCCTGAGCGTGTCCCTCCTGGTGGCCTGTTCAGTGTCATTGTAAGAGGCAGTCAAGAGGCACTCTGCACCCACCCTGCACTGCAAGGAATGTTGTCAGAGGGACCAAATTTAATAAACCCGTTCATGATGGCTGCACACACCATTTCCTCTTGTTTTCTCCTGCTCACTGTCTCACACCCACACGCATACGCACGCACACCTGCCTAAGTGAAGGATTTACTTGCATTACACACAGTACATTGAACATGTCAATCAGCTGACAGCACAGCTGTCCGTGTGTTGTCTGTGAGCTGTCCACATTCTTTCAGAAATTAACCGTGCACCTCAGACGCTCGCAGAAGCGAGGCTTTAAGCGCTAAAGTGGGGACAAATGTCGTGACAAGGTGCTCCGTCACATACATGTCAGAATCACTCAGCAGAGCTTTCAATTACTGTGACTGAATGACTAATGTGAAGAATTTTTTTTTTTTCTTTTTACTTATACAGGAATTTCTGCTGGTGCGGTGTGCTTTCTCACAGCCCAGCCACGCTAATATCAAGATTTGTTTGAACATGTCATATTATCCAAGATCAGCTCAGTCTTTAACGAGGCTCGGGTTAAGAGACTCAGCTTCAGATAACTGATCACAGCCAATTCTAAAAATACTAAATAAAACTGCTGATTTTCCTCTGCAGCGCTAAGCGGATTTTTTTCCATTTTTTTTAACAGAAATGCTGATGATGCCATTGTTGACATTAAGCCTGTTTACTCCACTGCGCTCCCCCTGTAAAGATTCTGTGCACAGAGACCTCATACAGAGTAAGGGGACCCCTATTCATCTCCTCCCAAATGGGATAGCATCCTCCAGGGGAGAGGGGTGACACAGTCGCTGCCAAGGCAATGGGGAACTCCTTCTGCTGATAATAGCAGTCGACGGGGGGAACAACCTCAGCGGGCAGCAGGCCAGACAACTGTCAATCACAGCACCTCTCCTGTTTTTCCACTTTTGGTTACTGCAGTTCCTGCTCTCCACCCACCTTTCTGTCCTCCATCTCAACTTCACAGTGTGCACACTCCACAAAACTTGGAGAACCTCGCGGTGAACATGATAGGCATGGTGTTCTTACGAGAACTGGTCGAGGCACCGTTGAGCATTCATCCCAATTGTGACAAAGTAAATGACACAGTATTTGGAACTACTAATTACATCTGACAAAAAAACAAATATATGAATTCTCTCATTAGTTAGTGCATTTGATGAAAGGTAAGCAATGTTTGGCTAAATGCTTTTATCTAATTGCTTATCTCCAGAATCATAATTACACAACTGTGCAGTGGTATGAAACAAACGGTCTGAAGAAAATAGTGCAGAAGAGCAAGAAAAACAATGATGAACACCTGAAGGTGCAACCCAGTGATGTGAAGGTTAGACCAAAGTCAGAGAGGGTTTGAGCTAAATTCAGGGCTTTAGTCTGTCTCTGTAGATTTTAAATCTTTTGCTAATGTCTGAGTGTTTTCTCAGGGTACCAGAATCTCCTCCCACACTCCGAGAACATGGCCATTAGTGAGCATGTAAGTGAATAGTGAATAGTGTGTGTGTGTGTGTGTGTGTGTGTGTGTGTACTCTGATGGACTTGTGACCTTTCCGGGGTGTTTTCCTGCATCTCACCCAAGCAGGGAGTAAAACTATCATCAGAATAATATCCATCCATCCATCCACCCATCTTTCTATCCATCTATCCATCCATCCATCCGTCCATCCACAAAAGCAGGGCAGTTAAACTATTCCTATCCTACATATACACTTAATACACATAATGCACTTATACACTTAATGTTGGTGCCATTTTACAAGAATCCGCAACACACACATTAGGTGCCAACTTAAAATTGAAACATCGTTAAGGAGGTTTTTATGTTTGAAAGGTTGCTCATCCCTGAATGTGTGGTCCACTGTGTTTGTGTTTCTATTCGTGACAATGTTTCCAATCAGAAATTCTGCAAGATGGGCAGTATTCCATAATTTATGAGTCAGGGGGTTACTTTTTATACTGCACCACTCTTAAACACGTAAATACCTGCTATATCACCCCCATGTCCTCCATCTTCCTCCAGTTGACAATGTGTTAAACTGTAGCAGATTACTATGGACTGCAAAAATAAACACCTACAAAGAAAAGTGGACTATCGGATTTGTTCAGCACACACACGACACACACACACGCACACACGTGCATGCATATGCACACACACAAACACATACTTTAATCATATAGTTCTCTTGAATATATGTAATAGATAATACAATTTAAATGGTTTGCTTTTTCATTTAATTTGCCAGAAATATTTCTCACAATAAATCATAATTAGGCAATTAATACCAGTCTCATATTGAATCTAACGGATATTATTTGGCTTGCATAAATGCAATGCTCAACTCAGAGCAGTGTATTTATGCAACCAGAATCATCCCAGATTTATAATATTCCACTACAAAGAGTCTCCCTCCCTCCCTCATCTCTGTCCAGTTCACAGCCTCCACTGATCTGAGGGACCATTTGCTCTCTCACAGACTTTCAGCTTTCATCGCCAATAACTCATTTTACCAGTCTAGCAAAGTGGCCACCGCCAACAAAATGGACAACAGCTTCTTCTCTTACACAATGGGTTTTCCATGAACCCCTCAAATTTGCATAATGACTGAGTCTTTGAATCTGTGGCCGGGGTTGATGTTTGGCTTGCACTGTTGCTGATAGTGCCTCCTCCTCCTGTTTCCATCTTTTCAACTCCAACCATTTGATTAAGTGAAAACAGCAACAAAAACACAAACAAAATCTCAGGCAGGCACAGCAAAAACCTGACATTCTAATTAGTTTTTGAAGTAATTGCTCGAAATGATTAGTTGAGCTGGGCCACTTTCCCTCGTTACCTCTGAATTGGAAATATAATTGCGGTGGACACTAATTGGCCAGCCAGAGACTGTTGGTTATTGTAGTCTGTTGTGGCCGCCTGCATTGTTACCAAGGCTTGGATGCAGTTCATCTTTTGAACTATGGTGACCACAGAGGAACACAAACACACACGCACGCAATGCTCCGCTCCCCTGTGCCAGCTCTCCATCAGCACTCGGGCCCAAGCCCTGCTCTGAGGATTCAAGTTTGCTTTCCATGCCAACCTTTCTATTTCCTTCTTTTCTCTTCGCCTTTTCTTTGCCTCTTTGCTCCTATCTTGGGGGCAAATGGACTAGACTTTGCTGGGAGAAATGGATGCTGCACACTCTGGTGGTCTGAAAATGGCAACGCTGAGAACCTATGCTGAGAACAGGGACAGCCTGTGCTCTTCTTTGGTGCCCTCTGCCTTTTCTTTTGTTTGCACAGTAGCATGTGTGTAATTGTCTGTGTGTGTTTTTCTGAGCTTGCCCTCCCAATTATTGCCTGGATTAGCCTGCCTGTGTTTACGTTTGCTGTGCAGATTTTTCTTTGCTAAATTGTCTGGAAGTCGAACGGCCCTCATCAGTAAACCAGGCAGAAAGGGCCGTGTATCCCGCCACAGGATGCTGGGCGTGCACACACACACACACACACACACACACACACACACACACACACACACACACATACACACACACACACACACACACACACACCATGTCCTTCATGTCTGTCTTATTCTTTCTATGCTCATCTAATTTAAAAGAATCTATGGCCAGCCATACAATATAAGCTGCTCATGAATATTCTGTACGGTGGATTTATACTCACTGGCTCTCTGTCAGTTTTTGACATATGCTGAAGGGCCATCAAACTGCACTTGTAGATTTCATCCTTCTTGAATCAGCCTAAGGTGGGGAAACACACCACAAACAAGTAACAAGCGTTTGAAGTAATTAGCATCTGAAAAGAATTTTTTAAAAATGGAAATCTTATTCTGCCAGCAAATTAAGTCATTTGTACAGTACCACAGTGTTCTATGTTTGGTGTGTAAGACATTGATAACATTACTTCATCAAGAAATAAGAGTCCTTGGAATGAACCATGTTTTTGCAAAACTACTTTCTCCTGATTTCTACTAAGTAAAAGGAGGATATAGGTCAGGCATGTCAGACTAAGGCTTCTGTCCTCCCCCTGCTCTCTCCATCCTGCATCAGTCCTTGCCCGAGGATAAAGGTCCCATAACATTAGGACTCTGTGAGTGTACTACATGTACAGAACAGCCCCTCCTCCCACCCTCTGCATACACATACCAGCGCCATTACTCAGAAAAAGAGTGTTGATTGCCTTTGGGTAGACTGAGGTGGCTACATACATAAGGTTTAAATTCACACAAGCAAAATAAAGTGATACTTTTTCTGTTCAGAAGTTTGCCCTCACTTTTGGAGTGGAAGCCAACAGAAGTTTGGCGTTGAAACAGAATTTGTGATTGTTTGTTTTGGGCCCATGCCGTCTTTGATTAACAGACTGTAAGTATTGATGGGCTGGTGTTCGTATGATCATCACTACAAATTCACAGTGGGGAGCTCAATAGTGGTTCCTCCGCAGCTTCAGATACCATCTGTCTCCTATGGATCTCGGGAGGTTGGCGCTCGTTGGCTTGGGTGCTGTGCGCACCGCGAGCCCTAAGGGACCGGCAGAACAGAGCTGAAGAAGGGATATGTGCCCCCAATTGAAGCTGCTCAGTCATCTTCACACAGAGCAGCACCACAAGAGTGCAGGCGCTCTTTTTCACGCTCTCCTCCCTTCCTCTCTCTCTGCACATTCTCTCACACGCACACACACAAAGACAGAAAAGAAAGTGTGATCAAATGCGACTATGATGTCTTAATTAAGAAGTACTAAGAGGCTTGATTAAAAAGACAGAATGAAAGGATCTGTCAATGAAAGGAGCAATTCCCTTATCAGCCCACAGCAATACAAGTGGATGGAGGAGGGGGGGGAGAAAACAGAATGCATCAATCGAACAGACTTGCAAAGAGAGAAGGAGGGGAACTGAAGCGGATGAAATCCACGCAGCACTGCGATTGATATGGCTTCTACTTAGTTTAAAGCGTAGTTTAATTAAAGAGTGACACAGCTTGTTTGCAGCCTCCTGTGTGGTTCAGCTTCCAGGCTGCAGATCTTTTTATTTGGTTCGCCAGAGGAGCAGGACAGCCTCACTTTTGGGTCAGGGTCTCTACAGTGGATATGAAAACAAATAAACCAGGCCATTAGTGGCAGCAGGCACTTCTCACTCACTTTACCAGTGCCTGCGGCTCCACCGCTTTCACGTGTCTCTGCACTTTTACAGGATCCATTTAACCTGGAACAGACTAAAGAATATGGGAAAAGGATACAGCCTGTCTCTTACTGGCCCATAGACAGCTGTTCTCCACTGTTGTCTATGTTCTCTTTTGTTACTTCACATCTTTATCTTGTTTGGTTTACGTTGCTTTTAAGCAAGAGAAATGTGGCTAAAATCAGATTATTTCCTCAAATCTAAGAAATTCTATCTACAAAAACAAAAAAACCAAAAAAAAAGTCATTAAAATAGCAGGAGCGTATTAGTAACTGTACAACAAGCACATTAAGAGTAGCAATGTACTGTGCTGATATTGTCAGCTTATGTTCAAAAAATTCTACAGAAACATTTGCCTTAAAAGTCCTTGTAGTTTAACAATTTTCTTAAGGACTAAAAGTCATAAATTAGAAAAAGAGCATGGACATTGGATGTGAAATAAAGTTTCCTTAACAGCCTGAAAGACAACATTACTGCACAGTTGGGACTGTGATTAACATTACAATTTTATCACTCCATTGTTTATTACACCTTTCTAAGCATGTACCTTTGCCTGTAAACAAATATGTAATTATCAGAAGAACCATGTCAGGACTGTATGTAATGCAGATAATGACATCAGACTTCAGGTCTGTCCTTTGTCTCTGCTTTCAAAGACATCACACACACACACCTGAATGCTGCTGACAGTCTGCAGCCTGACTCTGTGCTGCTGCAGAGCTCAGCACAGCTGTCTGTTGTCCGTTTCCTCTCATCTCTCCTCCATTCTGCCAACTCAGCATGGTAATGATACACCTCTGCCCGGCCATCGCTTTAAAACTCTCCTGTCACAACTGCAAGTGTTGCAGCAACTGTAAAATACAGGTATGCATCTCAATAAATGTGCAGGGTTTTGTTTTGTTTCAGTCACGGGTGTGACAAAATGCAGCTTTAGAAAAAAAGTCTCACATTTTTTAATGCCTGAGTCAGATTAGTAAACAGTCAGAGCTCCCTCTATAGGGAAGTCTCTTTAGAGGGACATGCTAAGATTACTTGTGTCAGCTTCTTGGCTGAACATTGCCACTGTGTTGACACGCAGCAGATGAATATTAAACCTTGAGAAAGAAAGATGTGCTCGGAGCAAATCCCTGCATAAATATATTTTATATGCACACGCACGCACACGCTGGGCACACACACACACACACACACACACACACACACACAGAGTCTTGAGCGTCCCTCCCCAGCAGGCAGAGTCACACTCGTGCAGATAATTCAGTGTCACAGGGAGCCTTGTCTCTGACCCTCTGGCCTCCTCCAGACAAGGGAAGCAGCTGGACAGGGACCCACGGCTGCCTGGAACTCACTTCCCCTGGGGAACTGCAAGGAGAGGAGTCTCTCTCTGCCTCCGAGAACGACCAGCTGAGCTTCCACAGCTCAGCACATGAAGGCACCACTGTGAGCACAGAAGTCTGTGCACAACTTGGAAATGCACAGCAGTGCAGCGTTTCAGCGTGCTAAAAAATAAATCCCTGAATTCAAAAAAGACTCGGTTTAGGGCTAAAACAGGAAAGAAAGAAAATAAAACG
>CAAE01014773.1:495609-508201 GCA_000180735.1 Tetraodon nigroviridis
ACTGGGCACGCAGTAAGAATGTATTCGTAAAAAAGAAAAAAGGAACCCTGTCATAATTCCATTTAAAGCGTAAACTCCCTTTACACCAGCATTTTATCAGTTATTTTTATGTTTTAATCAAATACTTGTGTGGATTCATGTGGAAAGCAGATTTAAATACAGCGCTGATGAAATAATGCATCTTCATGAACCAAAGATTCATAAGGGGGACACTGACCTAGATATCTGGCTCCTCCCCTGCAGCTCTGACAGATATGATTCAGTACTGTTGTGGTCTCACTCCCCCGGCCGGAGTCGAGTGAAGCAGAGGCGTTTCCTCTCTTTACAAAACCTTAGAGAGTCTAAGCAAAAAGGAAGAAAAAAAATCATCCCATGACTGTCCGGAGTGACTGATCTACCTCAAAGATATGACTGCCCTCCACCCCCCGTTCTCTGTTGCTCGTATACCCCCGCCACCCCCTGCCCCCTCTTTTACCCCCCGCCTTAACAGCCTAATGACTCCTGGAGGTTCCATTTGTAAGACTCCCATAGAAACAGTGCCACAATAGGCCCCATCTTGAGAGGGCCCATCTGGGAGTCTTTGTGGGGCCTGCTGAAAGCCACAAAGGCCCGCTGACCTAGAAACCCATCAATAAGAGAACAGGGAGCCCCACTGACAACAAATTGAAGAGCCATGGAATTTCCTGGGCCATCCTCAGCCCGTAGGTGAGGACATAGACCTGGAGTATCGGCAGGTGGGGGGGCATTCTCTGGATGCTTGAGGATGACACATCAGAATGTCATTCCAAAGCTGTCAGCTGTAGAGCCATTACTGTCTCCGCCGTCTTTGTCCCTGTCCCCACAGTTTCGTTATTGTGTGGAGAGCCATATGAAATCCTTACAAATTGATAATTGTGACAGGAAGCAGCAGCGGCATGCTGGGTAAACTGATGTGCCCTCCTTCAGGGGGTTTCACGGTGGTGCACACATTTTTTTGAGTTTGTTTTGTGGAATGACTGGGTGGCCACTTTGTGCAGATTGCAAAAGAATATGTTTAATTTACACTCCAATTCACTGTTTATAGTTGGATAAATGTATACTGTACATCCCATCATCCCTTTGACTGCTGCTGTACCATAAAAAGCTGAGAGATTCAACACAACGAACACAATGCCAAGAACTGTTTTTTAAGCTATATCCATCTTATCCTACTTCTGCCTCCTCTTGTCAGTCATCCAGGCAGATAGAATACCTTGCAGGGGAGGGTTCAGGTGAATGGTTACGACAGGTGTCTGCCCTTCACTTACTATTGGTAGAGAATATGGTAGGTGGACGCTAACAAAGTGCAAAACATGTCATCCCTCCTTAGATTGTCATGCCTCTGTGCCTTGTCAATTGCCACTGCTAAAGGTAGTTTCACTAAAGGTCCTTACATCAATTACATCTGGCATGTGTGATGTGGTCAGAAACAACTGTAAGTTTGGTGGGCGAGACAAGACCGATTGCAGATGTTGGGTCCTATTTTATTTTATCACCAAGTCTGTCCTGAAGATGCAGGTGTGTGTATAGCAGTGTGAGAGTGATGGTTTGTTGTCTTAGTGTGTTTTTAAAGGCCATCGTTCACATAGATGATATTTGAAAATCAGTGTTCTACTTTTTTCCCTTTTTTTTTTAGAGGAGGATCGCTATGACAGCTATTCTCGCATGATTTTAAAGTACTTTCTGGCAGAAGGAGTGGTGTGTGGACATGAACTTTTTGTTTCAGCCATTCAAGAGAGCCCAGATGACATCTTACAGGTATGAGCTTGCAAGTGTAGACATCTTAAGACATTACACCTTCTTTTTTCCACATACTGAGCAAAGTTTACTGTACACACTGTGATTTACCAGATATTGTAGGCACACAGCTTTCTTCAAGATGTGTCAGGGTCAGTGGGGGCATCTGGGAGGTCGAGGGTGGCATGGTTGCAGCATTGTTGAGATGTTTTCCCGATGCATGGTTCTGTGAAGAGGACCATTACCCCAGAAGCTGACTGTCACCCATCATATGGGTGAAGGGTCTTTCTACTACTGATTGATAGTGGGGGAGGGGTCACAGCCTCACCCTCTCTTTACATATCAAAGCCTTATTAACAGAGGGGTGACTCCCTTTGGGGATATATAACATAATTTAATGTTTTTATTGGCAGGTTCATGATATGCTAATCTCTACCATCCTATACATTACATTATTTTAACATTCTGACAAGACACCAACTAATATAAAAAAACAAAAAAACTAAAACAAACAGCATACTTCAGTTTAGAGATAAAAGGGTCTAGGTAAAATTTATTTTAGTCAGCGGCACAGATTAAATTATTCATTTAAATGATAACACTAATGCTGTACAAACACTAATTTAAGATTAAAAAAAGGTTTCCTACACTTAACTTGTTTTATTTTACTGTAGTCATTGTATCATCTAATAGGAACTCCCAGCTCCTATTTTGGATGATGTTGCTGGTCACACACCAGTGGAGCAATCCAGGCTCTCTTGCCTGGAACCTCAGGATAATTTGGATGCCATGAAGATAGCCTGGCGCTACCAGAATCTTCCAAAAGTACAGGTAAGCACATTAAATTATCAGTTGTTCATGCAAAAGTATATATAACCAGAAAGTTTCTGACCAGGCAACGTCTTTCTTAGCTGAGTAAGTGTGGTGCAGCACTGGCTTTCTGTTCTTAGTAGTGTGGCAATTGTCTTCACCACTAAATCCATGAGCTTCTAAACTACTTTGTGGAGTGAATGAGGCCTCGGCCTCTCCTTTCAGGGCTTGACCAGATTACTCACACTTAGCTGGCAATAGGTAGGCTTTTCAGTGGTCTCCAACTCACATATACACATACACACATGCTCGCACCCCTGCTTAGCCTGGGAAACAAGACTACTTTGCAGTCTGTGCATTGACATGTCTGCTCGCTCAACCCTATGACCCAGACCAGCGCCTCCGTCGTCCCCCAAATCCCTGCCTTTCCCCCCGCTAGGGTCGGCAGCTCTACACTCTTTCTTCCGCTTTTGAGGGGTGACCCTCCCCTTCTATTTCTCTGCAGTCTCCCCCCTTCTGTCTATAATCCATATCGCTATGTGGATTAACAGCACAGTGTGTCCCTGGGGATCCTCTCTCTCTTTCTCGCTCCCTGGAAACTTCTTTATATCTGTGTCCTTTCCTCACCTCTCCCCCCTTCCCTGTAAAATCGTCTTTACAAAGCACTAGTAAGCCCCAACAGAGGATTTGCATCCCAAATTCACCCCCAGAGTCAACGCTTATTTTCCCCTTACACACACCTCTCCTAGCGTGGCCCACTGTGTTGCTCTCCTGATGAAGACATCAGATCAAAGGTGAGGCCATCAGGGCGGAGATGGAACGCTAAGCAGGTTGCCTTGCTCACAAAGAGAAGATGAGCCCCTGACCCCCCTGCCCTGCTGACCCCCTCGTCCTGCCAGGAGAGGGACACACCGGGGGCCCTAATCCAGATTAGGAGTAGATTAAGGGTCCTTCTAACAATGGAATCCCTGGTTTCACTAAGAGAGAAGAGCAAAAACTCTCTCTTTCAGCTGCAGGAAAACATCCGCCTTCCCCAGCATCCCTGACATGTTTGCTTTCACAGCCAGAAGTGGACATTTATGTGAAGAAATGATTAAGAGTGTGGCCGTAGTGGTTATTTAACTTGTCTGCCGCACAAATGTTGAGGAATGACCCATAAACAATGCAATTGCTTTAACACAGGTATTGTAAAACGCACTCAATTAACATATTAAAAAGACAAACATGATCTTTTTTTAAAAGAATGACTTCATTCTAACTGGATATCTGTTGATAGCACACACTTAACAAACAAAAGTGAGTGAAACTCAATTTAAAGACGATTTAGAAGTTGGTTTTCAGTTTTTTTATTTTTGTTTTGTTTTTGGTTTTTTTACATGTGGATTATTATGTCTTGTTGACCTCCACAGAGTGCGCTGGCGTCTTCATCTCGTTTCGGGCACTACTACGATGTCTCTAAGACGATGGAGCCCGAAATTCGCCAGGCAGCCAAGTGTCACCGCTTCTACATTCCTGAGCATCCCAGCCCGGCATCATCCACACCCAGGTGAAACGACAAGACAGCCTCAGCAGAAAGCGCAGAAACCAATGAGACACCATCTGTAGAACATAAACACACAAAGCAGACACCATCCACAAAACACTGTTTCTAAAATGGGACACCATCAACAGGACACAGGTAAACAAACATGGCACCATTCACAGAACACAGGTGAACCGACAGTGTGTTACCATCGTTTCAAGAGTATACACCACAAATGTCATGAGAATCAAACAAACTGTATAAAACTCACTTTGAAAACACATGCAGATTTTTTTTAGGTAAAAATCTTTGTTTTCTTATTTTAAAAAATTAACATTAGTAAAAAACAAACCAATTCATTTGTTGTACTTGAAATGACATCACAAAATAGAAATAGTTGTGACTCTATTAAACAGGTCTTTGGTAAATTAATAAACTCTATCATAAATTTATGTAAGTCATGTGGGTGAAAATTACATGTTATTTTTTCAGAAACTTGTGAGTCACATCTGATTTTTAAAGATTTTAATAATATATTCACTAAATGCATTTTTTTAATTCCTTTTACTCATAAATGATACAGATCCTTTTTCTTGCTAATGGCTTAAAAAAATTCTGCCTCTCGGAAAAAGTTGCATAAGTCTGTTTAAACAGGGGTCTTGTTTGCCAAGCGTCTGTTTGGGTTTTCCTGCATTGAGTGTATGCAGGGTTTAAAGGTCATGCAGCCTCTTTACTTAGAGAGTGCTGCTGAACACACAAGGGCACACGAAGACACACTCAGATGCACAGAGTAAATACAGCAATCTGGAGCCCAGAGGACGCACAGGAGGCCTCACAGAATCCCTCAGCCTTGATTTCAGCAAACAGTCTATTAAGCAGAGCAGCAATGCAGACACGGAATATTTTTTTTATTTTAAAGTGTGCAACCACACAATGTTGGCAACATTTACAACAACTTATAACAACAATTACCAGGGAGCTAAAATAATAGGAAACCATTTCCTTTGGTGTTTGTAGTATGGTGCATGCACAGGAGTGACATGGTGGTACTGTTGTGCCCTCTGAATAGATTTTTGGTCTCACACACATTATGACAGCAGGAACCTACACCTGCATCACACCATTGTGCCTCCAACTCCGCCCCATGACTGACATAAATGCATGAACGCACACACACATGCATGCAGATCAAGCACACGCGGTCCTGAACAGGCTACACCCCCTTGCACGTGTCCACAGCCCCATGTTGATACCCTAGCTGTTAAATTGCTCTGTTTCACTTGAAGGCATAATTGGCACAAATTGCTCTCTAGGTGATACAGATCCTGTTGTTTAAGACCAAGCATCCCCCTTCTCATCTTCTTTCTTGCCTCTCTCACAGAAAAATGCTGTGAAAAAAAAGCTTCATGATGTATTATCCTAATTAACTGACGTGCTAGCCCCTGTAGCTAAGCACCTAGGCCTTTTCTTCGGTACCTGAATGAGGGGAACTCAGTAGGGGTAGCTAAAACACAAAGCTGCTCTACACAATGACTGCCACTGCACATGAAACCATCTCAGCCCCCTGCTTCCGAGCAGGAGCATGGGCAGAGAGGCCATGGAGGGTAAGTGTCCTTCTTTCACCAAACCAACTCTATCATTAGCCCCAGCAGGGTCAGGAGGCACCATTGTTGTGCTGAATAACTGAAATAGAGTACATGGATATTCCTGGCACAAGTGCAATCAAGAGAAGTGTGTATTACTGTTCTTTATGCAGAACTGTTGATGTGTGACCAATCTATGTGTATCAGGTTTTGAACACCACAGGTCAAATTGACAGCTGACATAGCAGCCCACTGTGATTCGCTACAGAGTGGTCATTACAACGTTGAAGCATTCTTAAGTAGGGGGGACCTGTGTAAAAGATGGGGTTAACATTGCTATTGGCTAACATATAGCCACATGATGGGCTCAGCAGTGATTCATCCCTTGACTGATGCTAAATGTTGCTCTGATGATGTTCCATGCCTTTTGTCAGCGATGCACTTCTTGCCGCTGATTAAACACCAAAATGCTGCTCCCTGTTAATTTAAGGTATCATCCTATTAATTCTCCCCATCCCCATACTCACCATCTTTGTTTGTTTGTCCATATGTGCAGATCATCTGTCAGTCTGTCTCTGCACGATCAGATCTTCAGGGAGCTGACAGAGAACCAGTCATGTTGTAATTTAATCAACCACATAAATTAATTGGATCTCCTGATATGGATCATCTGTCTGCTTCAGTGGCTCCAAAAATGCACAGTCAGGAGTAACATATACCAGTCATGGAGGATTAAGCCTCTGTGCTGATAGGCTTAGCCCAGTTTTCACTAAAATAGTCTCCAATGCAGTTTGAACATCTAGTGTTTTAAGCTGTCAATTTATGTGTTTTCCAGTACCATTCTTGAGTCCTACTCTGCATTACTGAAGTCACTCCAAGAGGTCATACACAAAAATGGATTTGATTTAAAAACTCCTGTGGTAAGAACGGAATCTATTTTTTTTACTTTATTATGTGTGTTGTTTCTGGAGGGAAGAGGGTTTCTGCTGAAGAAAAACAGACGCTTCAACTGCCTGCGTGACGCCCCTCTGCTCTGTCACATCCGACCTACCACTCCTCTCTAATGTGTTTACCTTTCTCTCACCTGCTCAATTTGGCCTCACCTGTGTGTCCCAGCTGTGTGTGCCTTACCTCTAACACACATCTGTTTAATAACCTTCACATTTGAACAGAATGACAGAAACATCCAGGGCCCTGAGGGCCAAATGTAATGTTAATATTGGATCGATAGATTGATCGGTCTGCTCATCACCTGGAGCTACCTCTTCTGCTGGCGATTCACACACGCAGTATATCACCTCTCCTGCCTCCCCTGTGCAAGTGTTGTCACTCATTCACCAGACTAACTGCTGACATCATTAACACAGTGTGGCCGCCTGACATGCTGTTGGCACAGTGTAGATTTGCAGGCTGCCACCGAGTGGCACGGTTCTGGCACATAAATAGCCAGTATGGGTGACAGTTGTGCTTTTTGGTGTTAATCTGATATAACATTTTGTAACATATTGTATATTTTTTATTTAAAATGTCTAATGTTTCAAATCAGAAAACAAAGATTGATCTCCTAGATGATAACCAGAGACTACCACTAATGGACTGAGTGTAAATGTAGAATTGGTGTTGCTCATTGTAGGGGCTAAATGCAGACTTGAGAGTGAAATTGTAAACATGTGAGGCAGCTGTAAAAATCTCCCTGAAACAATGGGGTTTATTTTCCTTAGATGCACGAGATTCTTTGCAACATCCAACCAAAGCTTAGGTCATTCTGTTGTGAGAGGAAGTAGAGGGGGCGAAGGGGACGAGGTAATGAGGGGGAGGCACAAAGGAGTGAAGAGGTTGAGAGGAAAAAAGTGAGCATATTTTAGTCCAGAGCTTTGTTAAGCACTCTTGGCTCCCACCTCACTAATCAGAAGCCATCCTGAAGAGACCCCAAATAAAAGGCATTTGTACCAAAGGTTAAAAACCTCTCACAGTTTGGACAAGCTCTTCCATTTTCTCCATTACAGTGATATATACGTCCCTGTACTGTTTGTCCACTTTTTCTGTCTTCATGAAAGTGCCTTACTGTTGATCTTCTTTGGTAGGGTGAGTGGGATTCAAGGGAAGGCACTCCACCCTTACCCAGGCCCCCTTGGCTGCAGAGCATCACTGTTGTGCCAAGAATGTGCTGGGGTTTCTGGGTGGCGGCCATATTGGAAGCCTGTCTGACAGGTCCATTGTGCATGTGTCAGATGGCCTCTGTGATTGGGCAGTTGTGTCCAGTCACGTTTGGGCTCTGCGTTCTGATCGTCTGTGCTGGTGAGCAGACTCTCCAGTCGCTCTCCCAGCATTAGGAAATACTGTCCAAAAAAACAGTATCTTTACAAAATGACCCCAAAACAACAGTCTGTTTATTTTTATATGCACTGAGATTTTTCGATTAAATCAAAATATAAGTCTTGTGTGAAATCATAGTGTGACTGTGAATTTTATACTCATATCTAAATATATTCATACTCTAATCACTGATTTTCTTTTTCCACAGTCAAATTCCCGTAACATCCTACGCATTGGGCTTCACTCTCTTGGCTCAGCTCTCTGGGGTGATGACCTGTGTTGCTATGACAGTCCAAAAAATGGCCATTCTCTCACAACATTTCTGTATGGGCTGCGTGCTTTGCTAAGGTCATCATTGTCCGTTGCAGTGGTAACTGTGCCTTCACACCTTATGCAGGTAAGATGCATCACATGACTGGTATTCAGTAAAATTTGGTGATGTAATCTCCTCCCACAATATTAACTTTTAAAATGTTTTAATTGTTTATTCTTGTCTTACTTGCCAATCAAATTAGCTGCTGTCCCATCCTCCTTAGATTTTCTTCTTTGTTTCTGTTATGTTTGAAATAATACCTTACATTTGTGTCACAATGATAAAGTTATTAAAATTGAACAAAAAATCAGAGTTTTATTGGGCATGAGCTGTTACTTTATCCTCTACTTCTTTGTTTTTCCATAATGGGGTACAGACAAAGTTTGAGGCCTTCTGTGGTGGGGCCTCTTCTTGACCATGTGTTCTGGTGTCATCTTGATATGAGTCAGACTCATGAGGCAGGCCCTCCCCTCCACGCATCAGTCCCCCGCCCAACAAAAACAATTGAGTGCACAATTTATTCAAAAGCCTTTAGGTCTGTGTTTGTTTGTTTGGTTACTTAATTACTTGGAGCTATGTACATTTTGTTTTCCTACAAATATCCCTCCTTGGAGTCCATCTCTGGCTATGTTGCGGTTTGTGTGTACGTGTGTGTATAGATTTGTGCATTTGTGGGAGGGGGTGTAAGTCTGCATGCGTGTGTCTGTGTACAGTCTGGCCTCTCAGTGTGAAGGTGGAGTCATCTGCTGAGACATATGGCAGACCACAGCCCTCCCCCAGACACTTGACCATAGAATTACACTTGCAAAAAACCATCTGAGACTTAGTCATTTAAGAAAAAGAAATACACATACCTTCACTTTAAACAGTTTTAATCATCTACCTGACCCAGGAGTTAGACGCTGCATCTGGGCTATCTGGGTTCCCCATCCAAAAATTAAACTTAATGGTTAACTTTTAGAACAGCTGTGTTGTCACAATATGACCTGGCTTCAAGCCTGTGTGCTTACTGCACAGAGGCCTTGGCTTAGTCTAAAAAGGTAGAGTGGCTAACTAGCAGATGTCAGCTGTGGAGGGAGAAGTCCCCCTGTCCTTCCCTGGCCCGGCCTCCAAACCTTTAATCTGTCCCCTCCCTTTTCTCCACCCTGGGGAGTGAAGTGAATGACCAGGAGAAGCCAAGGAGAGGGAGAAAATTTGGACAGTATCAGGTGTTGGACCATGAAGCCAACACATGCTAATGAGCAGCACAAGGAAATGACCTCTTAAGTTTACTCGCATAGTGTTGTTGTAGAAAATAGGTCATCACCATTTCCAGTGCGTTTTTTTTCTTCAGTGCTTTTCTTGTACTTTGGATTGGTAATCAGTTTAGCTTACATGATGTGGTATTTGCCTCTCCAGACTATTAGCCATTGACTTGCTAGCCAAAACCAAACTGGACGAGTATCTATCTATTATTGAGCAGCTTGGAAACTTGGACGACTCACTGAAAGCCTACCTACAGCACACAGAGTCACAGTCCATCTGAAACTTTAATTAGCCTTGTGTGGTCCTCCTAAATCACATTTTCATCTGCATCCATGTCCACTCTGACGAGTACGCATACACAAATATGGCATGCACAGCACTTCCAAAAATACTTTTGTACACTTACACCTTGTATGTACACCTACCCTCTCTTTAAAGTGTGTATGTACAGGAGCTACCCTGAAAAAGAATGTCCCGATATCCACAGCCCTTTATAGAGGCTTGATTAGAAGAGAAGCTAGTTTATCATTCTGTCACAGCAGCATTATACCTATGTTTGCCTTTGATTTAAAAAGTAATGGTGATAAATTGTTATCTGTAATTTTTTGAACATAATTAACCCACCCAAAAGGCTTGTTAATGTTTGAGAAAAAAAACTAAATCAATGTAACCTTAACTATACAATATTTTAAAGAAGATAGTTTTTATCTGTTTTTTGTTTTGTTTGTGGCTGACAAAACATTAGAGCTTGACAGATATTAAAAACTGAACCCTGTACAGGCTTATAGCCCAACTTGTAAGTTTTAGAATTTATCTCTTTTAAAGAAGTGCTACAGTAGTTTTCCTCTCTGGATATTTTATTCTGTTAGAAATATTTTTTTCTAAATCTTAATGCTGCATTTTTTTCATGGATTCTTTGAAATGTAACACTTAATTTTAGTTTTATTTTGTTTTTCCTTTCTAGATTCCAGCTTTTTTCCAGTTTGGTATTTGAGTTGATAATTTAGACACAGAAAAGTTAGTGTTGCAATAGTTATTTTTCGTAAAGATGGCTGGTATTTTGCGTAAAAATATATGTCCTAATAAATAACTGTAAAAACAAATGAATAAATTATAATAAAAACAAAAATAGAAAACCAAAGTTTTTTAAATTAAACTAAAAATTGATTTGTTTTGTGTCACAATTTCATTTTGAAGTTGAGTGTTGATTTTAAATTAAGAACTTTAGAATGACATCAATCTGCATTTAGATTGGTTTTCTTTAATCACTCGTTCAGTGTGTAATTTTGTCTGTAACACAGGCAAAAGAAAAACTGCTAAATAAAGGACGGCTGGTGATTGAGCCAGGCAGGCATCCTGACAGCAGCACAAGTAAAAGCAGAAAGCAGACGGAAAAACAAATAGACAAGAACTTATAATCAAAGGTCATCAATAACTGGATGGAAGAAATGCTTAATTTTTGTGTAACTTAAGTCATTCAATGATATTTACCTGAGGTTTACAGTGTTTGGTGATTTACCCTAGCAGAATGTGAGCAAACTGTGCCAGCAGACACTACCACTGCTGGTGAAATGGCTTATTTTTTGGGTCTGTCATTAATTATAAATAGGATTTTTAAAATATGTGGAGTCGAGTTTCTGATCACCTCCTTAAAGTCAATGTTGTCTAGAGTATTTACCATTCTGCAACTTTAGTACTTTTCCTGCATTTTCCAGCTTTTGAAACTTTTTAATCTTAGTATTTTCTTAGTATTTAAAGAAGCATCGTATATGTGTTGTGGTCTGTATGCTGCATCAGAGCTGGACCTTTGGAACCTTTGGTTTAGTCTCTAATATAAATGGACAATTTGGACTAACTGTAACACCTAGATTGTGAATATTTAGTTGCATCCAAAGATTAAAACCTATTCAAATTGATACATTAAAGTGACCTTAGATAGCCCCTAAGTGCTGCAGCCGCGACTAGTGGAATATGCATACTTTTAAAGTAGGACAAAAATGAAAAGGAAAAAGAAAGAGTGGGGAAAAGACATGAAGGCATGAAAACTGCATTAGGCGGTGGCCAACACAAGAGAGAAGGACTTGAATGATTCAAGAGGCAAAGAAATTAATAATGGAGGACTCCCTCTTTCTCTGTATCCCAGTGTCCCTCACTTTCTCCTCCATTCCCCTTTGCATCTACACTTTTGTATATTTCTCCTACCTCCTTTTGTTTACTGTTTGCCTCTCGTTTCCCTTCTTTGTGCGAGGTTTCCAACCTAGCCAGTAGGGGGAGCGCTAACCAACAAGCTTCTGCTCCCCCCACACTTTTTTTTCTTTTTGTCCTCTTCTTTGAGGTTTCAATGTGAACTAATGTGTTTCTTTTGATTGTTGTTCAATAAATGAAACTACTATTCCATTCTTAAGGGCTTTTGCCATGTTATTTCACACTGTGGATTTACATGTGACATCATGTCTGTGTTGTGACATCACCTATAACCCCATCGGTGCTCGTTGTAGCTCCTCAGCCTCACCTAGGCCACAGACATCACTGACCTGGCTACAGGAAATGACCTAATTTAATTGCAACACTGATGGCCCGTCAGGAGGCTTTTAATTACCTGCTCATGTTTCTCTCTCTCTCTCTCTCACTTTTTCTTTCCTCCCTCCCACCCTCCTTTCTCTCACACACTCCCTCACTCTCTTTGCTGTACAGGACAGAACTTTAATGGGCAGAATAACCCGGCTATGTGACAATGCCATCGCCCTGGAATCATTCAAGGGCTCTGAGAGAGAGACCAACCCACTTTATAAGGATTACCATGGTAAGAACATACATATTCACCAATCTTTCTGTCTCTTTTCCAACAAAGTGCACACACGCATGCACATACACACTGGCAGTGCATTAAGGCTGGGGCTGGGCTGTGGATGGAGGCAGGGCAGCCCCTTGCAGGCCAGGCTGTCAGTGCATGTTAGTGTGCTGCTGCTCAATCAGACGTGCTCCTCAGTAGACAGGCCAGGGGGGATTCAGCTGCCACGCTGTACCCCCTCTGCCTCATACCCTCAC